>CABHPH010000483.1:0-32839 GCA_902168325.1 Peromyscus nudipes | reverse complement strand
CCGCCCCTTATAACCAATTGGATATAATTGGCCCTGCTTATTTGCCCATCAGTGTAGGGGCATTCACCGAGCATGAGCAGCCTTCTAAATGGCTATACCCCTGAAGAAAAATGGCTCTCCCTCCCCCAACAGCTCAACCACACAGTTCTTTTTAATGATGCTCTTTATTTCCTTTATCCCGTGTCCTTCCATCTCAGAAGGGGCTTGACCCCACTTGGAGGGCAAGCATTTCTAATTTTTTGTTTGTTTGGAAATGTCTCACCCTTTTACATTTCTGAAGTTTCCCTGCTGGGGAATCCTGTGTTGATAATCTCAGTCTCTCCAGCGTGTCCAGTGCTCTGTCTCTGGGTTCTAAAGGAGACCAAGTGGCTAATGGTACCACTGTCCCGGGTGCGGCGTGAGTCACATCTTTTGCTGCTTTTCTTGGTCTTTCAGTGGACTGTGTGTGATGCTGTTGACTGTGAACTTGTAGTTAGTTTATTCTATGTAGAGCTCTTTTGAGTTCCTTAAATGTGGAAATCAGAATATATCAGACTTGGTAAGTCTTTGCTTATTACCTCTTTTAAAAAATTGTTACTATTTTCAGTCTTGCTCTAAGGCCCGGGCTAGACTGGCACTCTCAGCAATGCTCCAGCCTCAGCTTTCTGGGTTCTTAGACTATGGGAGCAGGCCAGCGTGCATGGCCCATCTTGGTTGCCTCTGGCCCCTGGCACTGGTGCACGGGAGCACTGGTGCACGGGAGCATTGGTGCACGGGAGCACTGGTGCACGGGAGCATTGGTGCATGGGAGCACTGGTGCACGGGAGCATTGGTGCACGGGAGCACTGGTGTTTGGTAGTGCCTCGAGGTCTCTGAGGCTGTGGTGAGTTCGCTTCTTTCTTCTGTTTTCTTTTTCCTCTCACTGGACAATCTTCACCCGGCCTGGTCTCTAGTTCTTTCTTTCTTCTGTCTGTTCTAATTGTCATTGTCTTCGCTGGTAAGTTTCAGAATCTGTCCTTGAACTCAGTTTCCTATGATTTATTCCCTCCCTTTGATCCAGCCTCCGTCAGGGAAGACGAGCCTGTTGTGTTTCCCTGTGGCTTCTTAGGGATCTTTCAACAGAATGCGTTCAGTGACTCAAAGTCTTTCAGTCAAAAGTCTTGGCTTACTCAGGGATCTTCTCTTGGCCTTTTTTGTCCTCTCTTCTTCCTTCCCCTCTTGGCTTCCCCTCCCTCTCTCCCTCCACTCTCTCCCTCCCTTCCTCCCTCCCCCTCTATTCCTCCCTCCCTCCTCCCTCCCTCCCTCCTCTTTTCCTTCCATCCATCCATCCATCCTGGTACACCGTGTTTACCTGGCCTTGTCCCGAGGACGGTGCTTTGCAGCAGTTTGGTAGGCAGTCCTCAAGTCCTTCAGAGTTTACCGTTGGTCCTTCTTTCGCTTTTGCCTGTTTTCTGACTTTGCGAGGCCTGCTTTTCTTGCCACATTTCATTTTTGACATCTGCTGAGGGCCATGGGAGTATACAGCAGGTGACAACTAGTGTTGGACAAGTCGACCCACAGGATGTGTAACTCCTTGATGGGAAGCCCCATCAGGCAAAGCCGTGGGGTCACTGGCTGTGGAAAGCAGTTGTTTTCTGTCTGTAATTTTCTTGGGTGCCACTGCTATGCCTCCCTATAAGAACAGGTGTGGGGTGCGTTCCACAGCCCTTTGGTAGTGCCTTTTACATCTTTGGGCACACATATATCTGTGGATGTTCAGGAAGATGATTTCTGTTTAAGCTATATAATTTTGATGTATAGAAATAATACTGGAATATTTCACATTACTCAGATTGAGATAGGATTCTCAGTCTCAAAGACAGCATTTAACAAATTTTGCAAAGACCTTAGAACTAGTCCAAAACAGACTAGCTGCCCCTACAGAGAATACACGAAGACTAATTCCCAGGTGTTGTCTATTGCTAAATCAAGGCCAGGCTGTTTGCATCAAGACACAGTCCTTGCAGTAGCTCCCTTTCTGCATGTACCCTGACGACTCAAGGTTCAGCCAACTGTTTAATGTCTGGGACCCCTCACCAACTTAGAGCTACATGCATGGGCCAATGGGCCATTGCTAGCCTAAGAGAAACCACGTGACTTATCCTGTGCTTTGAGAATGGGAAGGACCCTGAAAATGTAACTTATAATTGTCCAGATTTCGGCTGTGGGACAGAGCAGGAGAATGTTGAGAGAGGGGCTGAGGAGCAGCAGCAAAGGAGAGCAGGGCAGCAGAGGTGTAGAGAGAGAGAGGTGTAGAGAGAGAGAGGTATAGAGAGAGAGAGAGAGGTGTAGAGAGAGATGTGGAGGCAGTGAAAGTGAATTAGAGAAGCTGCTGAGAATGAGAAGAGATGAAGAGCTAATTAGAAAGTGTGAAGAGAGATTTTTCAAGATGAAGAAAAGAGAAAGTTACCATCAGAAACATCTGTGTTTCTTTATTTTCCCTCAGATAGACAAGGTCTCGCCCTCAGATCAGAGTTTTTCCTAAACCCTCGATACTCTGAGGTCTTCTTTTTGCTACCCTGGAGCAGACTGGGAGCTGGTCTCTCGGTCTGTGATAAACATCCTTCCTTCCCTAGTCTTGCGGTTTCTGTACTGACTAATGCATGACCACCGAACTGCCTGCTGTATACTTTTGCAAGTTCTTTTTATTTTTAGGCCCTGATTCCTCGGGGCCATATCTGAATCTGTGTCACTGTCTGGTTAGCTGGTCGTTGGTCAGATTTCTTCACAGGCCTTGAGTCTCAGGGGATCTGCATGAGACCTGCAGGTTACAGGACAGCCTCACATCTCCATTCCTGATGGTGCAGCAAAGGCTCACGTCCGCCCGATCCCAGGGGGCTGCTTTCTCTCCTAGGTCTCTGCTGTATATACAAATAGTCTTAGCTTGATATTCGTCTCTCCTGTCCCACAGGAGTTGGAGTTTTTTAGGTTCTTCACACCCCCCAAATGTAGGGAAACTCGAAATTGGCTCAAGACACCCCAAGACCAAGTTCTCAGCACAAAGGAGATTTATGTGCCCCAGAGGGCAGGGGTAAGAGACAAAGGCAGGAGATAGAGGATGAGGGCGAAGGGGAAAAGAACAAGGGATATGGCGCAGAGGTATTTGTCCCAGGGGGACAAAGGACTGCCTCTGGATAGAGAGGAGACAGACGTGGCACATAGGCAAATGGCAGTTTGTAAAGGTAAAGGGGAAACCCCGAGTTAGGATGAGGTGTTTAATTTTAATTGGGCATGGTAATGAGGTGAACCAAACAGGGCTTTTGATTGCTAGACTTTGGTAGTCAGCCTCAGGAGGAGGAAGTGGCCAAATAAGGGAACAGGCCTTGGTGGCTAGTGTTAGGAATGTAACCTAACGGTTTTTAGCAAGGCAGATGGAATGGGGAGAAGGGCAGGGCCTGCCAGAGCCACATGTTCGAATGGGCCAGTGTCCTTCACCAGACTCTTATGATTTCCCTTTAAATTCTGGACCACGCTCATCTCTCCTGCATTTGGAGCCACAGCATCGGGCCCTGAGGTTAACCCTGAAGTTGTTTTATTGGCTAATACCACCCATTCTTCAAGCTACCCCCAAGTATCCCAGCTGGTCAGATCTAGAGAGAGCCCAGAATGTTAAAAGTCCAAACATGAAATGATGGGTGCCATGGGGTGTTGCAGATGAGCCTTGGGTTTCACGGCTGTTTGTGAGGCTGGTAGTGGGTAGAAGGGCTGGTGGTAACTGCCTGCGTCAGGCCACACATGCCTGTAAGCTTCCTGAAACGCAGAGGGTTCTCTTGGATTGGGATTCTCTACTTCTGTGGCCCTGAGGTATAAAATGGTTGAGTTTCGTGGTTTTCTATGTGCTTTGGTTGTTAAAGAGGGGGGGTGAAGTCATCCCGTCCTCCCTCTGTGCTGGAAGCCATCTGCAGCATGCTGCCACTGGCATGTGGTGTCTGCCTCAGAGGTGCGGGACGTGCTTGGCGCAGCTCGTCTGCAGCCAGTGTGTTCCCTGGATGAGGGGGATCTGGCCGAGTTTGAAGTGGTAACGCTTCTTGTTACTCCTTTGCGGTTGTATGTGGTGGGAGGTCTGGGTGCATACTCTTCAGAGAGGCCTTGGTGCCTTGGCAGGCAGGACCGCTAAGGAGTGGGGGAACCACAGACCAGAGGGCAATGCACAAGTGAGCGCCTTCCGCAGATGCATGATGAGAAGAGGAGGGGGACACAGCTTGTAGTTGCTACACCACACTTGGTGTGCATGTGAATGCTGACTTCAAATTCTGGGTAGAGCCTCAGAAGTTTTTTGTTGTTGTTGATAGTGGTTTAATTAAAAAAAAAAAAAAAAACAAAAAACGAAGAAACCTCAAAACAAAAACAAACCAAAACGCTACTTACTTACTTAGCGTGTAGGTGAGGACGAGAGAGTGCCATGGCTGTTAAAGTCAGTGGACAACTTAGGGCAGCTGGTTCTCTCCGTCTCCTTCTGAGGGACCAGGAGCTAGACAGATCCCTGGCAGCCGTGAACACAGGTGAAGGGGCCGGCGATAAATAAAAAGGATGTCCAATTTGCAACTTCTTCACCTTTCTGACCAGAGACCAAGACCTGGTGAGCTTTTCTCTCCCCAGCAGAGACTTCTTTCAGCCAAGGAGTCCAGATTGGTTAGACATATTCAAGGCTGGTCATGAGCATGTTTACCTGAGGCTGCGGACCTGCTGTCTACTCCCCTTTCTTTATTCAAGTTGACTGATCCAAAATTAGGGGAAGGGGTCTGCCCTGTTACCAAAACACTCAAAAGTCCCAGACCCTCCTGGGGAATTTAGATTTTGGTTTCTGGATCCCCTTCCCACTTTGTGGAGCATCTTTTTCTATGTTTCTTTGTGTCTGTCTGTCTGTCTGTCTGTCTGTCTGTCTCTGTGTGTGTGTGTGTGTGTGTGTGTGTGTGTGTGTGTGTGTGTGCCCACACTCACACTCATGCCTGATTCTCCACTTTTAATAAAGTTGGTTCTCTGTTGCTTCCTGTTGTATTTGAGAATTTTCCTTCCTTTTAATCCCTGAATTGCTAGAGAACATGAATGAAACTGGATGAATACTATTACACTGTTATTCCTGTGTAAGAACACCTCCACCATGTGGTTTCTGGGAATCAAACTTAGGTTGTCAGGCTTGGTGACAGGTACCTTTACCTGCTGAGCCATCTCACTGGTACCCATGGCTTTATTTTTTTTTAAATCTACCTCTTTATCCATCTATCTCATACATGTATTGAGGGTGGATATGTGCCAGGCAGAAAGTGTGGAGGTCTGGGAATGACTGGGAGTTTCCTGTCTTCCACGTGGTTGAGGCAGGGTCTCTCATGTTACCTCCACTGCTGAACTTCACTGCACACTCCGGGCTGGCTGGCTCCTGAGTGTGCTGGAGAGTCTGTCTCTGCCTCCCATCTTGCAGTAGGAGTGCTTGGATCACAGGTGCAAACCACCAGGTCGAATGTGGGCCTTCACATCCGGCCTTCACATGGGGTCTGGGGCTTGAACTCAGGTCTCCAACTTTCACACAGTGCTTTTATCTGCTAAAGCATCTCTCTGGCCCCAGCTCAGAGACTTGTAAAAGTTGCTGTCGCGGGACCCATCATCACTAGGGCAAGCTTATCTGTCAGCTAGCTGTTGCCCCGGTGACTGGGGTTAACTGGATGCAGTTCCCAGATCACACACTGCCCTCTGAAGTTTAGCTTTATCTGATACAAGACAGAGGTAAATAGGTGCATGTGCTGTCCACACCTGTGTACACACACACTCTGCACACAATGTCAGTAAAGCTGTGAATGGGCCAAATCACATGAAACAAAGTGGCCAGAATGAGCTAAGATCGTGAGGAGGAAGGAGGAGACTATGGATGCCTGATGTCCTCTTGGGTATCTGAAATCTCTCCTTAGGCCAAAGGAAGAGTGGCTATAGAGCTCAAGGGGAGGAGGCAGGATGCAGTTGAGAAACTGATGAGTGTGCAGCCAGGGCCAGGGCAGAGGTAATTGGTCTCTCTGTCTCTGTCTGTCTGTCTGTCTGTGCTTCTTTCTCTGTCTCTGTCTCTGTCTCTGTCTGTCTCTGTCTCTGTCTCTGTCTCTGTCTCTGTCTCTCTCTCTCTCTCTGTGTGTGTGTGTGTGTGTGTGTGTAGGGCTCTGGCTTTAACTCTCTTATAGATGAGAAGATGCTGGAGACATTGAGTCCAGTCATTCATTGAAGGAGCACCACAGTGGGATTGCAGTATCTTAATGTCACTTAGAGTGAGTCGTCCGAGGGTCAAGGCTGTGTGGAGGACTGGGGAAGAGGAGAACAGGGAGGGAGACTGAAGCAGGTCGGTGCAGGAGAAAGTGGAGACCTCGTGCATAAATGGAGAAGCAGTGACTGCCCAAGTGTCCACCAAGGCCGTTACCAATGAGCAAACACACAGACACTCTTATTGCTTCAAAGGGGAGACTGGAGCTAAGCAGATAAACAGCCACTTCAAAGTGTCAAGGAAGGGCCGGGACTGTAGCTCAGTCAGTAAAATGCTTACCTAGCCCTAGCACCACATAAAGTGGGTGTGGTGGTTCACACCTGTAATTCCGGCCCTGGGGAGGTGAAGGGAGATCATAAGTTCAAGGTCATCACCCTTGGCTACTTAGTGATGTCCAGGCTACCCTGACAAATGTCCTGTCTCCGAAAAAAGAAAGTATCAAGGAATGGAATGAACCAGGGAGGTCTCTAGAGTTGTTAGGATGTGTACATGGGAAGGGAATGTTGGTTGTTTTGAATAGGATCAGAGAGGGCCTTGCTCAAGGAAGTGGTATTGTAGCCTTTTTAAAATCTGTTATACATTGTACATAGTGTTGTTTATATATTCAAGGGTTCCTAAGCTCCAATTGTATATTGTGGGGTGTTAGCATAGTGTGCACTCTCACCTAATTACCAGCCACCCCAGCATCTCACAAAGAAGGAGCTTTTCCTCAGGATTCTACCCAGGCAAGATTCTCCAGGGGACACCCTCTGGTGACCTCTTGAGAGATTTGGTCCAGAGGCCTTGCTGGAGGCAGTTTTTGTGAACTCCTGCAGAAAGGAGAGTAGCTGGAACCTGGCATGTTATCCGGGTAAAGGGGTGGATGGAGCAAAGCACATTGGGTACTGCATTTGCTGCATTTGAGGGAAAAGGAGTCAGAGATAACTTCAGTGTCTGGGGCTTTAGCTGGGAGTAGAGCACAGTTCGGGTCCAGAAAGCCAAAGAGCTGCTTGGGAACAGGCTTGGAGAGGAGGCCAGATTCGTGTGTGGACATGCCAAGTGTGACTTATCTCTCAGACATGCACGTGGAAGAGGGAGCAGGCTATGGTGATCGCCTGCCTTTTGTGGGGAGCAGTTCAGCCTGTAAAGTTAACTTTGGGGATTGCAGTATCTTAATGTCACTTAGAGTGAGTCATCCGAGGGTCAAGGCTGTATGGAGGACTGGGGAAGAGGAGAACAGGGAGGGAGACTGAGGCAGGTCGGTGCAGGAGCCTGTGGAGACCTCGTGCATAAATGGAGAAACGGAGACTGCTCAAATGTCCAACAAGGCCGTTACCAAACATGGCCAGGGTGGCCATGCCAGAATGGGCCCCACACAGTGCCCATGGACCTAGCATGCTTCTCTGCAGAGTGGAATGCCAGTCATATAAATATTATGAGAAAAAGGAATGTCAGGCAGGGAGAGAGGAAAGAGGAATTCACTTGGGCACAAAACTGGGGCAGGTGGCGATGCCCAGCTACTGCTGGGAGTGCCAACGGAGGAGCTTGGGGTCACACCTGCCCCAAGTGGTGGCTGGTGGGGGCTCGACTTTCTGGCAGTGACATACTTCTGTAAGAAGCTGGCATCCAAAGATAGGGTGAAGGTGTTTCTGTCCCCAGCAGGTGCTGGTGGCCAGCGAGACAATCAGTTGCTGGGATGGCCCTGCCTCCTGGGATACGGAGGCTTCTCTGTCCACCCAAGCCTGCCCGTCATCTAAGTCGCTTGAAGCCAACATTAATATTATAAAGACCTCCTCTGAGACAGTTGGGACCACCCCAAAGGGAAGTAAAATGATAAGGTGCTGAAAGGGAGCCGCACAGGAATCACACCTGTTTCTCTTCCCCAAGGTAACTCCAAACAAGGACCTAAGTGGGAACTGATGGCTCACATGTAAGCCGGAATTAGAACGTCAGTGGCCCTTTTCATGTGGATGCCAGTCAGGGTCAAGTTGGGGCCATCTCCAGAGGCTCTGCCAGAGCCTGAGAATCTTAAGCTGAGCAGGCGCTGCCCCCGCCCTGCCCTGCCACCACGGATTTCAGACTGAAGCAGTCAGGACCTGACCTCTGCAAGGTTGAATGCCTAGTTTGCTTGAGATAACAGGGAGTGGGAATTCTTCCCATATAAGGTACCCCTTGTCCCCTGTTCAGGGAGTTGCCTTCCTGACTTGCTTTTCTTGGAGATGGAGCTTAATAGAGATGGAGCTTGAGTGGACTGTCCTAGTAAAGCCTTTCAGGTCTTGTCTTGGTCCTGCCATTTCTGAGTCCAAGAACTCAGCTCCAGCAATGTAATGGGGATAAATAACAATACATTACAGTCTGAATTGCATCAGCACGGAATATCTGTTTTGGTGGATCCTCACTTCTGGGTCTCTGAACTTGATCTTAGATTTGGAGATTGGATCTCTGTATATGTGACCAAGCTAAAGTGAGGACCTTAGAGCCACCCCTCACCTCTCACTAGAGAGGAACTTAGGTAGAGGAAAGATGATTGGTGAGTCAAAAGATAGAGAGAGACACCTATAAACCAAGGAGAGTGGCCTGGAGCAGGCTTCCCAGAGCCTCAGAGGAAACAAACCAACCCACACCTTGACCTTGGAATAGGGGCCTGCAGAGCTTCAAGAAAACCAGTCTCTATGGTTTAAGCCATTAGCAATTGCTAGGTATGGAGTACACACCTGGAATCCCAGCATCTGGGAGGCAGAAACAGGACGGCTGGGAGTTCCAAGCTAGCCTGAGTTGTTACTTAGTGACATTTTGCCTAAGAAACAAAAAAGCAAGAGAGTGGACAGGACTTGGTCTTGGTTATGGCTTCTTGGGAGAGTAATACAGAAACCAATCTTAGAACAATCAGTTTATCTTTAATTATGTATTTGTGTGTCTGTGCATGTGAGTGCAGGTGCCCAGAGAGGCCAGGAGAGGGCATCACATCCCATGGAGCTGGAGGTACAGGCAGTTGTAAGCCACCCATGTGGGTGCTGAGAACCATGCTTGGGCTCTCCACAAGAGGAACACATGCTCTTAACTGCTAAACCATCTCTCCAACCCCTACAGGAACTCCTTTTAAAAAGTCATTGCTGCTGAATGTGGTAGAGCATGTCTTTAATCCTAGCACTTGGGAGGCATAGGTAGGTGGATCTCTGAGTTGGAGGCCAGCCTAGTCTACTGGTCTGCATACCAAGTTTCAGGCCAGTCCAGGCTATATAGTGAAACTTTGTCACAGTAGTGGTAGTAGTAGTAGCAGCAGCAGTAATTTGTAAAGTTGAAACTGCTGCCTTTGATGATGTCAGATGTTCACCCCTTGAGTGCTTCTAGAATCAGGTCAAAGCCTGTATATGCTGAAGCCCTGTCAAGCCTGATGCCCTCAACCAGCCCTTGCTGGAGTTCACCTATCATCTGAGCCTTAAAGGACTCCATTAAGCAAGTGAAGGAATGTTCTTTCCATGGGACAAGACAGCTTAGTTACTTGATTTTTAGGCTTTTTTTTTTAATGTCTTTCTCCATCTCTAATTAAAATTTCCCAGAGATTCAAAGTGGGAAGTTGATGGCAGTGACTCATTTTCAAAACACTTTTCTGAGAAAACAGGGAGCTCAGAGTAGTCTGCTGGCATTCCTGTTTGCTCTTCTTCTGTTCATTCTGGTGTGGAAAGCCACCGTACAGAAAGCAGGCCCCAAAGCCTGTGTCCCTGAGAAGGGTGGAGTCACACCTTCCCTAAGTATATGGTAGGGCATGCCTGGCCAATCCCCCTGCCTCTAACTGCCAGAAACCATCGTGTCAGAAAAAGAGAAAGTTCATGAAAGGCCCCAATTCAGCAGCTCTCAGGGCCTCTCTCCCTTCAGCCAAATATTCGCTGGACCCCTGACAGTAGGCTTTTGTTGAGGGGCTCAGAGCTGTGAGAGGCAGAAGGTAGAAAAAGCATTATGAAAGCAATATTCAAGGGATTTGAGCTGGTGTGTGGACTTGTTGAGATTTTGGTATGTTTGCTGTAGAAGTGGGATCAAAGCCAAGGTCAGGCCAGCAAGAGACACTGGTTATTCTATCTTCAGGTTGCTGAATTTCGTATCATATTTCTAAAGCAGAGGTAAGCAACCCTTTAAGGAATATAGAACCAGAGGCTAATATTTACCCAACTTAAAGTTAGACATAATGAAAATAAAACATTACAAACCGTTAAGACCATTACCCATTAGATACTGACAGCTCACCGCCAGTGCCGTGTGGGCTTCCAGCTGGCAGTGAAAATCCACAGTGTCACACTTAATAAGTGTTCCTGGAAACACAGTCCCTCGCCACCCACCGTCTCGAGACTTAAGACCTTGCTCATTCTAGGTAGTAATTTCTTTCCTCTTAACCCTTATATTTCCAACACTGTACATATTCTGGGATTCTTGATTTTGCTGTTGTTGAGATAATATCATTTTGCCACATGTGACTAGTGTTTCTGTACAGGCTGGCAGGGGGCTACACTGTCTGAATTTCCACACAGCCTAGCTCTTCCTAAGACCTATCCAAGGCTCTCCCAGAGGCTTGCTGGAATGCGGCACTCCGGTCTCTGCACCGACTCCTTTCTCACATCTTAGAAATTACCTTTTCATGGGCATCAGATCCAAGAGCATCAAGCCTTGGAGAACAAACCCCTTCACTAATTAAAAGGAGGCAGCTTTGAAGTGTGTGCGGTCCGCTAATCACGTCACAGCGAGCACACTGACTCAGATCACCAGGTAAAGAGAGTCATAGATGAAAAGTCTGACAGCAAAATGTGCTGAAAAGAAGCACCAATGAGAACTGGACTAGCACCGTGGATTCAAGTCCAAGGGGACAGGCTGAACCTCATTAGCAGATTCTTGCCTCATTCTGTCTCTGCCCTTAATGAGAGCTAGATGCTCTGAAAAAAGGAGCCTGAGAATCTCTCATTGATGCTGTCAATCCAAGTGTCACATGAGAGGCCACGTTGAAGGAAGGCTTGCAAAGGAGTGCTGCTTGACTAGGAGGCAGTGTTCATTCATTCAGAATGCACACACATTTGAGCAGGCTTCCAGCTACTGCATACCCCTGTGTGACACTCCCTGCTGCAGGCAGCCTCCGTGGTGACACAGAGCCCTCTCCCTTGGTTGTCACAGAGACAGTGATTTATCCAGCCCTGAATACAGAGGACATCCATTGCTAATGTGTTTCCCAGAATATGCCACAGGTTCCTGCCCCAAAACTGCTGCCACCTAGCCAGTGGCAGTTAGGGTGGGGTTCAACTAAACCCTCAGCAGTCCCCTGAGTATTTTCTGTCAACATTTTTGTTGGAATGCCCAGTGAATCAGCCAGTAACACATGAAACCCACACGTCTGGGTCATGTTCTGCTTAGATCATTTTCCGGGGATGCTACAATGGAGCGTATAAGATGTTGGGAGCCAGGATGCTTTAGACAGCTCTTTGTGCCCTGCGAGGTTGGAACAATGAGGGAATGTGTAACTAAGTGGATAGCACACCCATATCCTGCACACCTGACCCTCCCAGTCCCCTATTCATTTATATTAGAATGGTGCATTTGCCACACAATACAATATGGATATGTTGTTCTATTTGTTTGGTTGGGTTTAGGGCTTCTTTTGAGATGGGGTCTCATTATGCAACCTGGTCTGGACTGGACCTCCCAGCAGCCTTGCCTCAGCCTCCAAAGTGCTGGAATGACAGAGTCATAGTGTCTGGCTGATACATTACTCTTGAAAAAAAAAGAAAAAAGAAAAGAAAAGGTCCTAAGTTGTGTGTATACGTATGTGTGTTCTTGTGTGCGGGTATGTAAACATGAGGGCAGGTACCCTCAGAAGCCAGAAGAGGGTGTTGGATCCTCTGCAGATATGTATATGTGCCACATGTGTGCCTGATTTCTGAGATCAGAAGAGTGTGGATTCCCCTGGAACTAGATTACGGGCAGTTATGAGCCACCATGTGGGCACTGGGAATTGAACCTGGGTTTTCTGTAAAAGGAACAAGAGCTCTTATCTGCTGAGCATATCTCCAGTTCTAATGTGTGAGAGTTTTCAGACTTGGTTAACTGAGGTGTGAAGACTCATTCTGCATGTGGGTGACACCATCCCATGACCTGTGTTTCTGTACTGAGTAAAAAGATGAGCACCAATGTTCATCTCTTACTGTCTTCAAAACTGATGCCATGTGGCCAGCTGGACCAGGATTCTGCCATTATCCCTTCTTCCTCCGTGGTGGACTGCACTTCCAAACGAAACTAAAACCCTTTTTTCTTTAAGTTGCTTTAAGTTGGTATTTTTGTTACAACAGTAAGTGACCTAACCAATACACCACCCTAACAGTTATGTCCACCCAAGTAACAGGGGCACAGGCCATGCTTCACAACCTTGCCAGTTGGCTGGGGACAGAGTCTTTGCACAGCACAAACCCACATGGCTTTTGATGTAAAAACCAAACAGTTTCTCTTATACACATGTCCCTTATCCTTGGTGGATACCTTCCAAGACCCCAAGGGATGCCTGAAACTGCGGATGGTACCAGGCTCTTTTGTAGAACATGTTTGTTCCCATGCACATACACTTGTAAAAACATTTGGCTTATAAGCTAGGTTCAGTGAGAGATTAATACCAGCAACTGAAAATAAGATGGGCAGCTATAATGATTACTGTAGTAGAGTAGAACTGTGTGAAGGGTCTCTCTTCTCATGTTATCTCATTTGTAGCCACTCTTCTGGTGTTGATAAGAAATGGTATGTCTACTTGGTGAGATACAGTGATGGGAGCAAGGAAGGCATTGTGATGTAGAGTGTTACAAAGGAAGACAGTATGGTAACTCCTTCATAACTAACTGATGGCAGGGAGGTCACACTGTGTGGACGCAAGGATGATTTCTTTGTGATAGCTCAAGATGGCATCACACTGGTCACAGCTGCACCCAATTTAAGATGGATGAAAGACTTATGTGTGGAATGTTTATGTAATATTTTTGTGCCCTGTTGGTTATAGGTGACTCAAACTGCAGAGCTCAAAACTGAAAACAAAGGGAGATTGTTGTACTCAGGATGGGCACCTGGGAACACTTACTGGGCACAAGGACTCTGACCAGCCACCAGCTAAACTGGGCCAGCGATAGTGACTAATCCGGGTCATTGTGCCCAGTTGACAGAAAGCTATTAAGCCATGAGCAGAGCCTGTTAAGTAGTCACGGGGTAGAGGGGGTGAGAAGGAAGAGGTATAGGTGACATGTGTTCTCCAAGTTCCAGCTCCTGGGCAACCCCCATCCTGCTGTTAGGAAATCTAGCCGCCTGTCCAGTTGTGGACTCTGTCACCTTGTCAGCTCACACTTTGCATCCTGGAGCCATCTGGAGTGTCATACCCCCCTGCCGTACCTTTTGTATGTGGGCATTCTGAGGCATCAGGTGAGCCAGTGGGTATGCACCTCCCTCAACCACGCAGGGCAGCAGGCCTCATTTGGACACCTTTTCCATTTTCTTTTCCATTTTACTTCTACAGGCTTGAAGAGCACCTGGTTTACGACGGTGTTTGTGTGTAGTGTCCAGTGCAGAGAAGGTGTAGAGGGCTTGGCGATGGTGCTTTCCAGGGTTGGGAGGAGGTGGGGTGAGGGTGACTGCTAATAAGAACAAGGTTTCTTGGTGGCGGTGTTTGTGGGGGATGAATGTTCTGGAATTTGATAATGATTATGGTTTTCATTATTAAACCCACTAAATACTACCAATATATACTTTAAAATGTAAAATACTTAACATTTTATTGTGTATGACATGTCTTAGTCGAAAAGAACCACTTGATGGGCATTCACTCTAGAAACATTTTAAAGCTATTTAAACTAGCAACAATACCAGCTAGCTCAGTACTAGTTTGGGCATGGGGTAGAGTATGGGCTCTGTTCTTATGTGTTCATTCAGTGTTTCCTTCACATTACACTCCTTTTTGAGGCCAGGAAAGGCCTTCTTGGGCCCTGATCACACTTCTTCCCATCTTCCAGTTTACCGCCTTCCCTGTCTCAGTTTGCTTATCAGGTTCAGGAGGCCGCAAGGCCTTGAATGAGAACATTTCTCCAGGCCTGAATTTTATGTGGATTTTAATTTTCAAAACATGAAGGCTTTCCCTTTTTGTCCGTTAGAAAACAATAGAAGAGTCTAGTTTGCTGAAATGGATGATGCTGTGAGGATCCTAGGGTCTGGATGCCCTGAAATACTGGCTACTTGCAGCTGCAGAGGAGACAGAACCCCGGGATCCTCTCACATCTGAGTCCCAGAGCTTTGTGTATTGGGGAGGGGGATGTCTATATTCAGCATACCGGACCCAGCACCTGGTTTTCTAATTATGTGAGTGATACATTTATTTGTTCAGATGTCCTCATTGGCATAGCACACGAGTTCAAAGGGGACAAGAGTCAAAACCTCAGTGTACAAGCTAAGGGCAAAACAGTCCCAGAGATGCCAGCCTTGCATGCCAGCTGTGACTTTGCACTCACATGCCACCACTCTGCAGGTGGCATCCACACAGGAGCACACCTCCATTTCCCCATCCAAAGTTGACCAAGCAGAAGCTGGGACTCCCCACCCCGACCGTGGAACTGGGCTCCGGTCCTTACTTTTGTGTCCGGGTGGAGATTTATTTGACTGTTTCCACAAATGGATTTCTAAGAAGTTAATGACTTTTATGCCTCTTTGATTGTGTGTGTACACAGTGCCAGTGTGTTTCATTTCATGCAGTCTCTTGACACTTACACAGTGCTGAGTGGCAGCTTGCGGAGTGTGCCAGTCTGAAACTTCAAGCTCGAGTGCAGTCCTTGGGCAGACGTCTGTTGACAGCCTTATGTAGTTTCCACTTTCTCCTTTTTAAAAAACCATGTCTGTACTAATGCATGCATGTTTGTGGGTGCACGCATGTGGAAGCCCGTGAACGAACCTTGGCCATCACCCCTTCCTCAGGTGCTCTCCACCTTGATGTTTACGACAGGGTCTCTCACTCGCCTGGAACTCCCTAAATAAGCAAAGCTGGCAGGCTAGCAAGCCCCAGGGACCTGCCTGTCCCCGTCACTCCAGCATGGGGACTACAAGTGCTCTAACAAGCCTTTTTTAAAAATAACTAACTAACTAACTAACTAACTAACTAACTAAATAAATAAATAAATAAATAAATAAATAAATAAATTACTTGTTATAGGTACAGTAGAAATGGGACATGGGCTTCTGAGAATGGATTTTTTTTTTAAACAGTAAGTGTGGATTCTGGGGATTGATTTCAGCTCAACTGATAAAGTGCTTAAGGGTCCATCTCTCCAGCCACCCCATCTTGGTTTTAATGGCACCACTACTGGTCCTTCCTCCCTCCCTCAGCACCTGCTGGGCTCTAGCTGTTGTGAGATCAGAGGACCTGCTGTTGGTCAGGGAGGTAAGCCTGATTGCCCCCAGGCATGTGTAGGGTTTTGGGGGGAGGTTTAAAGAATAAAGACATTAGTTCCCAAGAGCGGGCTGGAAATATTTTATGAAAAATGGTTTGTGTGTGAGTTTAACCAGGGGTGATGGGAAGACAATTAGAAAATGACACAAGTCTGCCATGTTTGTGGGAAGGAGACAGAAGCCAAGGGCACCACAGTTTGACATGGGTTTTGGAAGCCCTGTGGTATGGAGGCCATCATCCCAACAGAGAGATGAAAGAACCCACTTAGAGACTTGTGCCTCAAGCATAAGTGAGCCACCATTCCCTTAGTGTGACAAGCTGAAGAATCTGGTCCCCTCAGTCATAGCCAGACCTTTATTCCACCAGGCAAAGCTTCCTCCAACAAGGTCTTGGAAGCGAAGCTGTTTACATAGTTCTTGGTTCCCATACAAACCAGAAATCACCCAACACCAAACTATAAGCTTTGACATTGTGACAGTTCCTTTTTGTTGCTGTGTTCAAACACCATGACCAGATGCACCTTACGGAAGAAAGAGTTGATTTTGGCTCATGGTTCCAGAAGGAGAGTCCATAATGGCAAGGAGGTGGGGTAGGGGAGGCATGGCCGCAGGTGGCTAGAGCAGGAAGCCAAGCGCTCACATCTTTAACCACAAGCAGGAAGCATATAAAGCAAACTGAGAGTGGAACAGGGCTAGAGACTGTTTCCTTCAGCAACGCTGCCCCCCTAAAGTTTCCACGACTTTCCTATGCAGCACCACTTGCTGGAGACCAGGGGTTCCGCTATTGAGCCTGTGGGGACATTTCTCATTCAGAGCACTGCAGAGAGACTATCTTGAATTGCAGTCGGTATACATATAGCGAAAGGGACCAGTTTTACCATTCTTACTGTGCCACAGCAGTGTTGGCTACGTTCAGCGTCATGCAGATACCACCATCTCTCCAGAACGATTTTCTTCTTCCTACACTGAAATTGTGTCTCTACTAAATACTGGCTCCCCATATCTGTAACTCCAGAACTTGGCATCCACCATTCTTCCTTGCTTCCATAACTCTAGCAATCCTGGGGGCCTCAGATGAGTGTAATCACACTGAATTCCTCCTTTTATGCCTGGCCTGTCCGACTTACAACAGTGTCCTCAAAGGTCACCATATAACACCATGGTGTCACAGCCCCCCCCCTTTTAGACGGGTATGTTGGCTGATCTGTTGTACTCTTTAATAATGCTTTAAATTTAGGACTGAATAGAAAGTGCGAGTCACCCCAAACCTCACCATTTCTTACCCTCAGCCATCAGGACCCTGTTGAGTCCTAGATCCTGGGTAAAGGCTGGAAGTAAACATGATGGATTGGGGGGAAGACAGTTGGGAATTGGGGGGCTATGTGAGAGCTTCTTGGTTTGGTAGTGCACCTGCCCCTCCCCCTGACTGAGTAGCACTGAGCCCCTTCCTGTTTGTGTTTGGAGATAAGGGTTCAATCCAGACAAACAGAATCTTTGTCCTTAGTGTTCAGGTGCATTGGGTGGCGGTTCCCACAAGCATGTTCTGTGCTTTCTGGGGTAGATGGTTGTCCTCTCAGAGGTGACATTCTACTGCCCTTATAAAGAAGAACACATTTCTGTCATTTACAGCATTAAGACCATCACACTAGGTCTGGGGATGTGGAAGAGATGAGTTGCTTAAGAAAGTTTTAATTCTCAGAGCCTGGTGTGGTGACACACACCTGTCACCCTAGCACCTGGAAGGTAGAGGCAGGAGAATCAAGAATTGAAGGCTGTCTTTGGCTGCATAGTGAGTTTGCAGCCCAGGATGATGAAAAGAAGGGAAGCCTCTGGATTTTTCTCTTAATTATACCTGGACTCTCCATGCAAATTAGCGCAGAACCCTTTGATAACCGGTTCCTGCCTTTCTTTGTCTGTTCACTCATTTCCTCTTCTCCCTGGTGACGTAGAGGTCTGCTCTCCAAGTCCTATTGTTCTGTGCCTGTTCTTGGGGTTAAACTAAAAACCACTTTTATAACGACATGAAGTCTGATTCTATGAGAGCCAAAAGCGATTGCCATGCATCTTCTTCCCCTGCCTTTGCTGATGCTGGGCAGACCTGCGCTCACAGCGTCTGCCCTGGTAGAAAGCCATGTCTCACGAGTGTGTGTGTGCTCTTCTCCCAGGTGAGGTGGAGGATTCAGATGCGATTGACACCTTGGGACAACTTGATGGACCGGGCAGCCCACTTCCCACTCTGAAAGGTAAGACAGAAGGGCAGCTGCCCTTGTGGTTACAGAATATTATGGGGTGGTTGCTCTGCCCTTGTCACTAGGGGTTGGACCTGCCTGATTAATCAGATGATAGGGTCCCCTGGTCTGGGGCTGCTCCATTGCTGGGCAGATGAGATCCCTACCTGAAGTCTTTTTATTTATTTATTTATTTATTTATTTATTTATTTATTTATTTATTTATATATTTATTTGGGATGACGAGGCTGGTTGGAAGCCAGCAGATGGAGCTGCGGGAAATGCAGCTGGCTGAGGAGGAAGGGGCCTTAGGGTGCTCAGAGGTTCTGAGCTGAGACTTCAAGGCCAGCTTCCCATCTTGGCCATTTGTTAAGTACTTACAGACAACCATCTCTCCTCCACATTTATTTTTCTCAATGAAATAGCCATGTCAAGGTCTCTCAGAGGGTGACACTTTTCTGTACTGCCACCTGAAAGGGGATTTTGTCTTCCCTTGTGGTGACCTTGTCCTGGAGACAGCATGCTCTCCTGTCATACCGCATAGGCGTTATGGGTGCGTCTCATTGACAGAACAAGGGAGACGAACATCGTCTACTTTCTTGAAGAAGCAATAGCTTTTCTTTTCTTAAATAGTCCATCACTCCAATTCGTGCTGTCCATATGCTTCTGGATATGGACCAACCACTGGAACATGGTTGACCAGATAGGAGCCACATCCTTAAAGAAGACTGACTCTCCCCTCCGAGAAGCCAGCAACTGTCTCATAGCTCCTCAGGAACAGAGGCTCATGAACCACTTCCCACTCCATGCTAGAACGTTGACCAGCTTTATCTTGTCAGGCAACCACAGCTGCTCATGACTTCAGCTAGAGGAGTGTTGTATTAATCAGGGTTCTCCAGAGAAACAAAACTATATAACTATATAACTATATATATATTATTCTAATAATATGCATATTCATATAATATATGACTATTCTAATAATAAGCAAGAGTTTTCCATGTCCTTTATATAGGCTGCCACGAGAAAGTATGGCCCAGATTAAAGGTGATTCTTCCCACTTCAAAAGATCCAGCTTTAGATGGGTCTTCCTACTTCAAATGATTCAGTTGACTGATCAGTCCTCCAGGTGGACCCACCTACTTGGGTTGTAATTCATTTCAGATGCAGTCAAGTTGACAACCCTCACAGATGTGATGCAGATGCTTCATCTGTGGCCACGTCATGTATTCTCTGCACGTCGACCAGCTTTGTGTCTCTGTGTTAACCACCACCCGCTGCACAGAGGTTTTTTGGGGGGGAGGGGTGGAGTCGGAGAGCTTCACCAATCAGGGAGTAGAGAGGTAGGAATTTAGAGGGCAATTTGATACTATGTCCATTTAGCAAATTCTAGTAGGTTCACCCCTGAGGCCTGTGAGCTCCCCAACCATGGCTTCTGGGCCAGATTTGCAGGTACATTTGCATAGGTTTCCTCCTGTGAGCAGGTCTTAAATCCAAACAGAAAGCAGTTGGCTACGCCCAGAACACCCATGCCACTATTACACGCATGGGCATCTATTGCCGTGCCGGATAGTATTGCGGTTTACAGGGGTCACAGCTGGGTAAAACTGTTGAAGACTGACTCCCTTTCCCTCAGCCACCTGCACAACACCTTTCAGAACTAAAAGAGCTGGCCAGCAGGGAAGAAGCTTCCTGGACAATGCCGACTTAATTTATCCATGCTCTCTCTCTCTCTCTCTCTCTCTCTCTCTCTCTGTGTGTGTGTGTGTGTGTGTGTGTGTGTGTGTGTGTGTGTGTGTGTGTATGTGGTATCTTGAGCAATAGGGTCTTACTTACTATCAAGTTCTGGTGGGCGACCAAGAGCAATGGTGGTTGCCTGAATTGTTTTGGGGACCTCCAGGATTTCTGACCAGCAACTTACAGGGAGATGTCCCTGGTACTGGCCTTTTTGTTTGACAACGTATGGCTTCTGGGGTGAGCATAAACCCCCATGTAAGGTGATTCCAATTAAGCTCTTCTATATGAAAAAAAAAGTGTGTTTTATATATGTTATAAAATAGTAGGTTTCCATATGCCTTTTCCAAACATCCTTAGACTTAGTTGTCCCTTGGGGAGGTAGGTTAGAAGACGGCCTTGGGGGAGTGATGCCTTTTTTAATTCATCGATTCTCACCATGTATTCATAGGTATCTCAGTCCCTGTGGCTGTCATGCCAGAATCCCACAGACAGGGCAGGCACGATGCCAGGAATTCATTTGCTCGTGGTTCTGAAAGCCAAGAGGGGAAGGTTAAGGCTAGGTATGTAGGTTTGTGGTAAAGTGTGTGTCTAGACTGTTAGTCCTGAGTTTGATTAACAGCACTAATAAAAGAAGAAAAGAAGATTCTGTAGGGGAAATTAAAAGATTAAACATTTCAAGGAATGAGGCATGACATAAAATTTCTATTAAAAGTTGTTGTGGCTGGAGAGATGACTCAGTGGTTGAGAGCACTGGCTGTTCCTACAGGGGACTCCAGTTCCAGAGGGTCTAACACCCTCTTCTGGCCTCTTCTGGCACTTGTGGGCAAAACATCCATACACATAAAATTTGGAAGTAACCGTAAGAGGATTTTTGTAGGTGGAATATCATGTGGCTGTGGTCTCAGATAGTTTGGAGGATAAGGCAGGAAGATTACTTGAGCTAAGAGTTCAAGCCAAGCCTGAGCAGCATGTTTCCAAACAAACTTAAACAAAACTTGCAGAGAGGGTATATTTCAGTGA
This sequence comes from Peromyscus nudipes, assembly GCA_902168325.1. Taxonomy (NCBI): domain Eukaryota; kingdom Metazoa; phylum Chordata; class Mammalia; order Rodentia; family Cricetidae; genus Peromyscus; species Peromyscus nudipes. The sequence goes on along the minus strand of CABHPH010000483.1, from coordinate 12,172 downwards.
TAGAGTGTGTGCTTGACACACGTAAAACCTGTGTTTGGTCACTAGCACCAAAGAAAACCATGGCAAACCAATCATGTGATTAGTCTGAACCCCTCCTCAGAGGCTTTCATCTCAGGACAGTGAGGCTCCTCATTCTCCACCCCCAGCACACAGCTCCGCAGGCTCTGAATGCATCAGGGATTTTCCATGCTGTCTTTCTCTCTTACTGTACCCAGGCACTTTTCTCAGCTTTGAAGATTCTGTGAGACAGGAACAGCATCTCCTTAGCCCGGTTCTTGTTTTCAGTGCTGAATCCAACCCTGATCCAGATTGAAGTAACAAAGTTATTTCTCCCAAGAGGTGGTCCCAGACTCCTTTCTCCAAACTGTCCTTCGGAATCACTCTGACTTCACTGGGAATGCCTGCTTGTGTGTGTGTGTGTGTGTGTGTGTGTGTGTTATACAAGGATGAACACACGCTAACATCTACATGTACTCAGAACTTGAATTAGAGACCTGTGCATGTGTAGTGTGCGCTCTGCCACTGAAATGCATCCTCAGCCTTGTGTGGTCTCTGAAAACGATAGAGAGCATCTTGGTTACTGTAGCTTAGCCAGACCCCCACACCACCTGGCACATTGCTCTTATTCATCCATACCAGTTCGTCAAATTGGCCTCTAGTTTTTTTATAAGGAAGATGTCTTAGTTAGGTTTTTATTGCTGTGAGGAGACACCATGACCAAAGCAACACTTATAAAGGAAAACATTTAATTGTAGGGGCTCGTTTACAGTTCAGAGGTTCAGTCCATCATGGCAGGGAGCATGATGCCGGAGAAATAGCTGAGTGGTCTATATCTTGCAGGCAACAGGAAGTCAACTGACTGTCACACTGAGTGAAGCTTGAGAAAAAGAGCACAAAGCCCGCCCCCACCATGACACACTTCAACAGAAGGTGTGGCCCAGATTAAAGATGTGCGCTCCAGCCTCAAGGTCTGGATTAACGGCCCGTGTCATCCACACTTCCTCCAACAAGGCCACACCTCCTTATAGTACCACTTCCTATGAGCTTATGGGGGCCAAATACATTCAAACTACCACAGAAGGTTAATGTGCTCCATGATCCAAGCTCTAGCCTTTCCGTGATGGGGTGTGGAAAGAACACTACAGAGCAGAGAACACTGGGATGCGTAACAGAGAATAGATGTCACCACGTCACCAAGTGTGAGTGCAGCAGCAATTTAGAGAAGGGACACCATGCCTCACAGAATGACTTGTAGAGACCCAAAGAAGACCTGGACTCTGCATTCCCACTTGAAATTCTTGAGCCTTTAGGACTAAGTGTTTCATAACTGGACAAAGAGGGAAAGTTTTATCAGCCTATGAGAAGTCTTGCTGTAAAGAAGCTTGGGGGTGAGCTGTGACCCTCATTTTAAGGAGTGTAGTGCTTAGCATTTCTGCTGGTACTCTTTTCCATCTGGTTCACATCCAGTAGCCAGGCAGAAGGTTGGACCCGCCAGACAGAACATTTATTAACACAGCATGTCCCGCAACAGCAGAAAGAAGTCTGGAGAGTGGGCAGGACAGTTGGTACCACCTGCCCTCCGTCTGTCCCCTGCAAGCATAGAGGCTTGTGCAGAGAAAGAGTTCCAGCATGAGAATAATCATTCACCATCACACTTCAGCAGCAATGCTGGCCCAGTGAAGTGGGTGAGGCCACTGTCTTGAGCTAGGGACCACTCCTTAACACCACACCCTCTTCTCTCATGAGGGAACAAAGTGGAACAGAAACCATGCAGACTGGTATTCAGAGCTGGCTGATTATCCCTGTAAGGCCCGCTCAGAGGAACAAGGAGACCGACCAGGCATGATGGACACAAACTGTGATGTTCAGTATTCTCTGCTCTTTTTCACTAAGTACTTTCTGGTAGTGTTTGAACTGCAGTTGACCCTTAGCTTCGGTGAAGGTTGTAGTCACAGATCACTATTGGTTTTGAATGTGAAGTCTGGTCAAAATGGCTGCTCATACCTCAAACAGCTCCCTGTGAGCCCCAGTGGTGGCAACGCTAGCCTCAGTGCCCACTGTGGTACTGTCAGCCACAAAGCCACGCAGGCACCGTCTGTGGCAGACTCCTGTATCAGTGCACCTTTAACATGTCCCTTCCGCCGTTTTCGGCGTCAATATTACGGTTCAAACTGAGTGTGTCCACAGCTATTTCCATCCATCACAAATCTAATTTGCAGGAATCTGTCCTTCCAGTACAGTGTCCTTCTGATCAAACTCAGACGGTCAACCTCGGGTGTCCCTACACACCGCACACACACATGTGAACACACACATACCACACACACTTACATATGCAAAAATAAATAAAGGACTTGATGTCCAGGGCTTTGTGCCTGGGGGAGTGTCCTGAGCCCTACTTCTGAAGATGCTAATGGAAAACTGCAGTTGGTAGTCAGTGTAGGGTGAGGGTCTTAGAAGGACAAGGAAGACATGGGTGAAGCACAGTACAGAGTCAGTGCCAATGACAGCGTGACTTGAGGTCACTGTGATTTGCAGATGAGAAGCTTTCTGTGAGGTTCCACATGGCAGGTGTTGCCATTGTCAGGACTGAACCAGCTTGACTACTCCAGTGAGAGCCCCAGGTTAACTTGGAATGCATGTTTCGTCTGGATTGTATATTCCCAGTTATGTGAGACATGGCCCTTGCCTGCATAGATATGTTCAGTGTTTTTGTTTGTTTGTGGTTTGTTTTTGTTTGTTTTACCATTGCTTACAAAAGCCTCTGTGTAGCCTGGGAACTACCCTTGCTCTGTAGCAAGGCTATGCTATAAATGTGCACCCCACAGCTCATGCGCCATTCGTCAGTTCTTTGGGGTGTTTGGGAACATAGGGCTGGGGTGGAGGGGTTGCCCTCCTGTTTCTGGCTCATATTAGCAGAGTCGTTTGCTTCCATGCTGAGGCTAGGGGAGTTTCTGACTCAGTTTCTTCACCCTGTGGTTTTAAGGACGGCAGGTAAATTCTAAATCACAGGCAGGAAAGTCCTCTCTCCATCTACCCCCTGCTTGGTGGGCTGCCCCACTGCTGCAACAGACCAGGCCAGGGATGGACCAAAATGTCTTTAGAAAGAGAACTTGAGGCACTGGCTTGCCGTGGATGATGCTCATTGCCATCTGTTGGCTGTGGCTCTCCTGGTTCTTGTAGGTCCTGCGGATCCACGTGCAATGCATTGAGTCTGTTTCTGGGTGCTTCTGGACCTTATGGGATTTGTGCAGGTCTGCGAACATTATTGTTTGCTAGATTTTGCATAGAGCATAGGCCCCCAATTTCATTCAGGTGAAAAAGAAAATAGAATTCTGACTACAAGCAGAGGCAGCCTGTATGACCACTGAGAATATGGACTCCACATTCAGCTCTATGATAGGATCTGGGAACCGCACCTACAGAACTACCCCTGACTGGTTGCCGAGACTTCCCAGGCTCCAGGTTCTTTCTGTGTGTGCACCTGTGTGTGCACTTTCGTGTGCAGTTGCTCATGAAGGCTGGAGGTCAACCTCAGCTTCTCTGTGGCTTTCCACCTTGATTTTTGAGAAGCAGTGTCCCATAGGTCCTGGAGGTAGCCTGTGTGGCTAGCTGGCTGGTCAGACAGTCCCAGAGGTTGTCTGTCGTCACTTCTCCAGAGCAGGGGTTACAGCTGTGTGCTGCTGTGTCCGGCTTCATATGTGGGTTCTGGGACTAGAACTTGGGTGCTTATGCTTTTCTAGCAGGTAATTACCAACTGAGCGTCTCCCCAGTACCCGCCAAGATCCAGGTTACTCTACAGAATTTGCACCCTGATTGTTAGTCTCTGACACTGTCATGGGCTAGCTGTCCCCTTAGAGTGTGACACTCCCCGGAAGGCCCGGCCAAGTGTCCATGCCAATGGTTAGGAGGTGCCTGTCCACCTGTATGTGTGTGTCTTGGGCCTTGGTGCTGCCCACCAGCAGGTGACTCTTAATGAGAAACATTGAGGAAAGTTCCTGTCTGGTGGACAGAACTGTCCCCAGAATAATGGAACTTCCGTTGGGTGGGTGGGGTCACCACAGTCGCGGTCTTTCCTGATGTTACCTCAGGAGACATAGACCACAGTGCTTCTTCCTCCTCCATTGAGCTCCTCACCATGTGGCTCTCCGTGTCCGTCTGTCCCTGTGTGGCGTGTGCTTCCGTCCCTCCGTGAGGAGGTGGGTGTCAACTGTGTTTGTAGCACCACCTCCCCTCCATTTTCCTTCTTCTTCATCTTCAGACAGTCAGGCCCTGCCCTGAGGGACCAAAAGCGGAACAGAGGCCAAAGTCTTGTCACAAAGCCCCACACCTTGGGACACAGCTCCTCACAGCCCAGCTGCGTTCTCTCACAGTTCTCAGGCTCCAGGGTGACTCTGTGCCTTGTCTCTCTGAGCTTTGGGAGTTGCAGGTGACCCTTGGTGTCCCTTGGCACGTCTCATCTTGGGGCAGCAGTGTTCCAGCTTCTGACTCCTTTGCTCTGTGTTTGTGTCCAGCTTCACCCCTGCTTACCAGGTCCCTGGTCATGACTTCGGAGCTCATGCTGCCTGTCTTAAGTTGAGGGCATCCACAGTGACCCCAGGCCTGATAAGACTGCACCCACCATTACCTGGGGTCAGAGCTCTATGTAAGATTTGGGGAATAGGCTCAGGCTATAGTTTAGATGAAGAACATTTCCCAGCATGCTCTGAGTCCTGAGTTCAACCTCCAGAATTGCATAGATTGGATAGGAAGGTCCATGCCTGCAATCCCAGCACTTGAGAGGTAGAGGCAGGAGGAGCAGAAATTCAAGGTCATTCTAAGCTACATAAATGATTCACCATCAGCCAGGGCTGGAGACTCACCCTCACCCCACTACATGAATGAATAAATAACAACAACAGCAAAACACTATTGATAGATATAGATCACTGTCTAAAGGTTCAGATAGTCTTGTGTTTGTCTGTCTCTCAGGTTCGTGTCCCCCCCACCCCGTGTGTGTGTGTGTGTGTGTGTGTGTGTGTGTATGTGTTTACATGTTTACACATTTGTGTGTGTGCAGGTGCACTTGTGGGGGTTATATATGCACATTTGTGCGTGCAAAGCCCAGGGGGCTTATACGTTCACATGTATGTGTATGCATGTAGAGCCCAGGGGGGTTATACGTTCACATGTATGTGTGTGCATGTAGAGCCCAGGGGGGTTATACGTTCACATGTATGTGTGTGCATGTAGAGCCCAGGGGGGTTATACGTTCACATGTATGTGTGTGCATGTAGAGCCCAGAAGAAAACCTCAGTGTTTGTTCCTCAGACACCACTTACCGTGTTTTTGGGACAGTCTCTCACTTTCACCTGGATCTCACTGGTTTGGCTGGCTGGCCAGCGAGCCCCTGGAATCACCCTGTCTCCGCCTCCCCAGTGCTGGGACCACAAGCACATGGCACCACATGTGGTGTTTGGGTTTGGCGGGTGAGCTCTGCCTCATGCTTTCCTCAAGCACTTCACGGACTGAGCTCTCTCCGGCCCCCACACCCTCCTTCCGTCTTCTTACTTTCTCTGGTGTTTCCCCGTTAGTGAGTCTGTGCCGGCCCTGGATGACTCTGTCAGGGAAGCCTGAACCCAGGCCCCTGCCCTGGCCTCTGGCTGGTTTATTGACCTGTAAATATTTTCCTCCGGGCTGGCAGCTTTACACCCCTCCTGCGACCCTCTGGGTCTCCTTTTCACTTGCCCCTCCAGGAAATTGTCTGTTTTGTTTCCCACCAATTGAAACCCCATGACCTTGTGACCCCAGGCACAGAAGGCTTTCTTTATTTCCTTCCTACACCAGGTTGTCCTGGTCAGGAAGCCAATCCCCGGGCTCCTAAGTCATCTGACAACATTGGTGACTCTCCGGGCAGTTGGTTGGGTTATAAAAATCATTAATCATTGATCTGTGTGCGATTGGGCAGAAGGGAGCGGCTGCCTGACGATGGGATTCTCCTTTAGCCCCTGGGGTCTGTTAATGCTTGGGCTCAGCCCCTGCACAGAGCTGGCAGGCCAGTTAAGGTTGCCTCGGTGCAGAAGGGGAGCTCATCTGGGTGAATGGAAGTAGGGGTTTCTATTCCTAACTGTGCACGGTGCCAGGCGGGCCCACTTCAGTGGGATCCTCAGTCACTGCTGCCTGGCTCCTTATAACCTGATCAGCTGTCCAGAGAGGTTTGGGGGATTTCTGTGAGCTGATGGAAAGCTTAGAAAATGATCTGTGCAAGCTTCATATTTTGCATGTCAGAGAAATGAAGCTGAGAGGTTAGCTGGCTGGCTGCAAATTCGACCCCGAGGGGAAGGGATATTGTGTACAATCTCCGGGGAGCTTGCTCTCCAGCTTCACTTCTGGTCTTAGGAGAACTGATGATGGGGGGGGATGGTGGGCCAAGCTAATTTGGCAGCTCTCTCGGGTCAGCGACACACGTGCTTGGTAAAATATCAGGAAACGATGTAAATGCTTTGGCAAATGTACAAGCAAGATGGAGTGATGCCCAGGAGCCAGAAAGAGAAAGGATTAAAAGCAAGCTGCCAGCTCTAAGCAGCTCTCTACATTTGCAGCCTTGGAGAACAACCTGACTTTCCTGAGCCCTTTCGTTTAAGTGACCTGTGACAGGAAATTAGATTCTGATGCTGCCACATGTTTGGGCACATGTTGAAGAATGGGGTACCAGCCCTGTGGCCATGCTGCAGACTTGACCTGCCTAGGGGCTTCAGAAGAGAGCCACCAGTAAGACATGGGTGCTCTGGCCAAAGAGTAGTTAGGCGTATCAAAGCCAAAGCTGTGGGGTGGAATTGCCCCAGAAGGTAGATGTCATGGCGGGGAGTACACAGGATTAGAAGTTCCTGACTGAGAATAAGTGCAGTAATGTTTCGGGTCTGGATATCTGTAAGTTTACTTTCAAGGAGAAGTGATGGGTCAGGATAAAAATCAGGTGAACTTTTAATAAACTAGAGGAATTTCCATGTCAGGCCTGAGAAATCTTCTTCCAGCTATGGAGACAGTTACATCACTTCCGCTTCATCAAGAGTGTGGAGTCATGCTGGGTGGTGGTGGCGGCAGCGCACACCTTTAATCCCAGCACTTGAGAGGCAGAGCCAGGCAGATATCTGTGAGTTCGAGGCCAGCCTGGGCTAGAGTGAGTTCCAGGAAAGGCGCAAAGCTACACAGTGAAACCCTGTCTCGAAAAACAAAAAAAAAAAAACAAACAAACAAAAAAAAAAAAGAGTGTGGAGTCGTAATATCAAGCCAGGAAATGAACCCACAGGGTCCACAGCATTGAAGCATTGTGTGCAAGCCTCTCACACAAAGCTAAGAGCTCCTGTCCTGTGGCACTCCCAGCCAGGCAGCCAAGGAGAGCCCAGCTCAGGCTGAGGAACTCCTGAGAAGGTGCCCAAGCAAAACTTGAGCTGGTACCACTGGGAATCAGAGTCCCATGGCCAGGATGTTGTGGGAAATCCAAAGCCAGAGAGTTAAAATAAAGAAATGGCACGATCTTATTGAGGAACCTCATCCTTAAGCTATTTCCAAAGAAAAGCCACCGTACATTGAAAAATTACAAAGCACACTCAGAGGCACAAGGTGAGTGGCTGGCCAGTACACGGTGCAGCCAAGGGATGAACAAGTCGTGGATTCAAAAGGGAACCACGCATACCTTCTAGAAGTGAGAAGTAGCACCTATGAGTTGAGAAACCAGATAGATGGGCCACAGAGCGGTTTAGACAGTCTAGAAACAAACTCAGAAAGCCATAGGAGGAGCATCAGTACATACACTGACTGTCCCAAATGAGAAATGGAGGGGACGGAATAAAGGTAGGATCTTATGAGATAAGTTTACTGCACTGATAAATGCATGAGTTTTCAGAATTAAGGAGGTGAACTAAGATCTGAAGAGGCCAACATAGAAGTAATTGTGTGGCTATGACAGCAGATGCTTAGGATGGCAGACAGGGGAACAGCACTAATAATTAGGTTCAGATTGCCTGCAAACAATGGGGACTGGCAGAATTTTCAACAGTTCCCAGATGAGACAGAAGACAACATCACTGCTGAGCTAGAGTTCTATACCCAGCTAAACTACCCCTCAAGGTGAAAGTGACAGGTATTTTTACACTAAGAATAAGAGTGTTTACAACCTCAGTCCATCACCCAAGGCACAAATGTGATTCTGGGGGCGTTCAGCCACATCTGAGAGGAAGGAAGGAGCTAAGATGTGATAGTGAGGAAAGTTTATAACAACTTGGCCAATGTCAAGGAACCCCGACTGTAGAAACCAACACTAATGATTGCAACTGAGCAACTAAAACCAGAGTGTAAGAACTGAGAAGTGACTTCAAAAGCTTCTCTCATGTGAGCAAGGCCTAGGAGAGAGGGAAAGAGGTTTTGTATTTCAGCTTTTAAAGGTTCTTGTGTTTGGGAAGTATTGTCAGATGGGGCATGATGCTGATTAAAATTAGTTAAACTAATTAATAAACTCTAACTGTCAAACTAGTTAAGAAGAGAAATGGAGAGTTCTTGAAGATTGATTTTAAAGTAAACAAAATTAAGAGGCAAAATGAAAACATTAAAACTAAATTAAAATTCATATAGTAAAACATTAGTAAGCTCACGTGTGAAATTATATACAATTTATATAAGGTTCATATACATATACAATATATATAAGGTTCATAAACAGTATATTATCATAAAATGGTAAACTATTAAGCAGATGAAAGTAGACTGTTTTAACCAGAAGTACCGTGAGGTGCCTTTATGAATCATAAAGTGTTGTTCTAGACAAATGCATTCCACAATGGCCTAAGGATCAAATGATACAGTAAACTTGAGGTTTGATGCCCCAGCACAAGGTTTCTAGTGGTTAAATGAAGTCAAGAGAAATGCAGATAGCTATTTGACAGAGAATCATTGAAACACCTGAAACTCACAGAAAAATTGCCAACAGCAAGCAGTCAAACTAGATTTTGTTTTGTTTTTTGAGACAGGGTTTCTCTCTGTAGTTTTAATACCTATCCTGGAGCTCTCTGTGTAGACCACTCTGGGAACTCACAGAGATCCGCCTGGCTCTTCCTCCCAAGTGCTGGGATTAAAGGCGTGCACCACTGCCACTCATCAGGCAAGCTAGATTTAAAGGGCATGTACAAACTTATGTGCTAGCCAGAGAAAACTCATTACTACCTAACACATGTGGACTGTCTACAAGAACCAAATCTAGGTTGGGCTATAGAGTGAATCTTGTTGACCTCAAAGAATCAACATGTAAAAGATGTTTTTAAAGAAAAATGTATGCTGTCTTTGGGATTTTTTTTTGTCCCCCCATGCTCCCCCTTTAATGTTTGTGGGTCTTTTGCCTTCATGTCTGTCTGTGTGCCATGTGTGTGCCTGATGGGCATGGAAATCAGAAGTGGGCATTGGATGCTCTGGAACTAGTATTATACTCCATGTTGGTGCTGGGAATTGAACTTGGGTCCTCTAGAAGAGCAGCCAGTGCTTGGATCCATTCACCAGCTTGTTTTTAAAATTTCATAAATTATATTCATTTATTATTTATTTACTTACTTATTTTCTGACTTATTTACTTATTGTTTGGTGTTTGTGTGTGTGTATGTGTATGTGTGTACCCTTGGCATTAAACTCAGGTCATCAGGATTGGTGGGAAGCACCTTTATCCCGTGAGCCATCTTACTGGTCCCTAAAACTTGTTTTTCTTAAAAACAAACAAACAAACAAACAAACAAACAAACAAACAAACAAAACTCCTGCAAAATCTTAGAGCTGGTAAGATGGCCAAGCCAGAAGTCATTAATTTGATCCCTGGAACCCACATGACTGGAAGAGGAAAGAACTGACTTCATTTTATTCTGATGTCCACATGCATGTGGTGGTGTGCATGCACATGCACACATACACTTAAATAAATTAACAAATGTAAAAAGGCACACCTTTAATATCTCATAGGTAAAAGAATCTTAAAGTGAATTACAAGCCACTTGGGTCTGACCAACTATAGGAAGATTAAGGTGATTTATTGTGTGGCTAAAGAGCTTGAAGGGAGATTTCATGTTTTACACCTCAGTTGCTAATAGGGAAGGAATTAACTGTAGAAGTTAGGGAAAAAAAGAACATAAGAAAGATGAACAGATCATTCCCCCAAAGACACTCAGTGTCCAAGAAGCATTCTGGAAGGTCGGTGCTTACAGTAACTTCTAAAAACACTAACTGCACACAGTAGTGTGACACTGTCACATGCAGCAGAATGACAAACACTTCAAAGTCCCCTAAGACCAAGTGCTGTCGAAGTCATGATGGGGGTACCTTACCTCGATGTTCATAGGGTGCCCATCTGCAGAGACCAGGACAAGCGATGGCTCCCAGGATTGTACCTCCACATCCAACAGGTACTTTTGAGGTACGTTTGAACGCACACAGGGCCAGATGTGCACACAGATGGTCAGTAAACCCTTCAAAGCCCAAATGTGGAAATAGCTCATGCCCCTCCACTGGGAAATGCGTAACAAAGCTGTGATTTGTTTATATAGTGGACTATTACACAGTAATTAAAGAACGGTACTGACATAAACCAGTTTGAGTGAAAGCAGGCAACTAGAGAAGGTGGCCTGTCAAGAGAAAGTTCCTGAAACTCTAAAATAATGCAAACTGGAATGATGGATAGTCACTCCCTGGAGGGAGAAATAAGGGACCAGGGGCTTTCCATTGTATCCCAGACATCTTAAATGTTCTAGGTCAAGTATGGGGAAAGGTAGCCATCAATTTTTTATGTTGTTTGTGGAGATATGTCTAGCCTTGATTTCTGTGTGCTGCAGTATTTCAGCTTCTATTGGCTTTTAATCTACCAGAATTTACAGACAGAGCAAGTGTCAAAAGGCAGGAGAGAGGCGGAAATTCACAACAAAGGGCTGTGCTGCTTGTCAAGCTGGTGGCTGGGTGAACATCCAAGACAACAGCTCAGAGCTATTGTGACCGATAGGCCAGCATACTAAAGTCCCGAGAGAAAAGTGAATTCAGTGGAAGGTAATGGCACCCTCAGAGTTCACTGTGCCCTAATTTCTGTATCCTGTGACTGTATCTCCTTGCACAGCACAACGCCTTTGTAAGTGTGATTAAGGACTGTACATGGGAACATCACCCTAGATTTACAGGTGGCCCCAGGGTAACCCAGAAGCCCTCACAAAAGGGAGGCAGAAGGACCAGAGTCCAGAGTAGGAGTGTGCAGACAAATTAGGGAAGGGGCCTGGAGCCAAGGAGTAAGTAAGGGTGGTCCCTGGTGAGGAGCAAATGCCACCAGATTCACACTCAGACCCTCAGGACAGGAACAGCCCCGCCAACACCCTGGCTTTTGTCTTCCCGCCCTCCCTTTGTGTGCAGTAACAGGCTTGTGTTGTTTCATGCCGTGATGTTTTGGACATTAGTTAAGATGATTCTAATAAATGAGTGCATTTCACAGAAGATTGCTGTCATGTAGTTTCCATACAAACCTTTAACCATGTGGCCAAAACACAATAGGAATAAAAATGATGTGCGTCACGAAGGAAAATTAGAGTGGCTAGTGATGTACCTGAAAAGTAAAACAGGAAGATCTATGTGAAGAAAATTATAACTCTGTTCTGAGCAGATGAGGTCTCAAGTGGAACCTGGACTGTACCGCTTCAGTGCCATCCAGAACTCAGCCCTGACACATACCCACACTGCAGGCCTTGCTCCATAAGAGCCCTGGCATTTACAAGGAACTGAATAAGGTGACTCAGAATTTAATCTATGAGAAAATGTCCCCCAAGTAGCAACTCTCACTCTGGATGTCAACATGTGTGTGACTCATCATGACTTAACATGTGTGATGTAACAATGGGCGGTTGGGAGGTGGAGGGGCATGATAGAGCTCCTTTTACAGAGAGAAGGCAGCCAGTGAACACCTTCTGAAGAGCCACATTGTGGGCCTAGCTGGTGTTGTGGGTTTTGTTAGTGATTTTCATGCTTAAAGGAGTCCCATGCTTAAAGGGGTCCCCAGCCAGACGTGACAGCCTGTGGCTGTAATCCCACTGCTCTGGAGATTGAGACAGAAGGTTCAGGCCCAGCCTGGTCTATGTGAGACCCTGTCTCAGAATAAAATAAAATAATAATAATAATAATAATA
>CABHPH010000482.1:43386-56546 GCA_902168325.1 Peromyscus nudipes | reverse complement strand
AGAGAGAGAGAGAGAGAGAGAGAGAGAGAGAGAGAGAGAGAGAAACATCCCTATACAATTTGATAACTCAAGGTTAGATAGCTCCAAAAATGACATGATGTCTTCTGTGCCTACCTTCCTGAAATATTCCACCAAGATGAGATGCTGAACTGCCAAATGGAGCAATTTTTAATGACTACTCAAAGTTTTTATTTCCACATATGAATATGAATATACTCACATTTTTAGACTGAAATAAATATTCCAATATTCTATAGTTGAGAATGTAGGCTAAAGTAAAGGTAATGCAATTAAAACAGTTTAAAATCAGAATATCAACAGAGATTCACTTGATCACCAGATATCATTTGCTTTACATAGGATTTGATAATCATGTTATTAATCTTTATTTGTAAGATGAATAGTCTTGGGAGTTCTTGCCAATTTGTAGAGAGTATATCCAAAGACGTACATTCTTATTTAGTACCCCTCAAAGGCTACATGATTCAGACTTTCAACTGTAATACTTGCTTTCAATGATGTAATGATGATAACTTTGCAAATTTGCACTCCAAATAAAGCCTCTGTAGCAATTCAAGAGTTTACAAAGCAGAAAGCTTAGAAATAATATTGTGTATTGCATTAGAATCTGATGGGCTAAGGTAATAGGCCAAATGCTTCTGAGCCTTATGATTCTCATGCTGAAATCCCAACCCACCATGTGATGATATTCAGAAGAGAGGTGTTGGGAGGTAACTGTATCACAAAGGTGGGACTCTTCTGAACAGAACTGGTTTTCTTATATAAGAGCGCCTGAAAGAGTTTCTTTCTGTAGTGAGGGAATACTAGATAGAAGAAAATGGCAGTCTGCAACTCTCACCAGAACTTGATATGCCAACATCCTGATTTCAGACTTCCAGTTTTCAAGTCTGTGAAAACTAAATCCCTGTTGTCTATTAGTCACCCAATCTACAGTGCTCTGAGACAATATCTAGACAGACAAAAGTATAAGAAAATATAGAAGTTTGTGCATGGAATGGGCACAGAAATTCCTGTAGCATCCATTAGTTCTACTTGGTATTAAACAGGAGTTGGCAAGGTTTTCTTAGATACAAAGACTGTTTGGTTTTTCTTTTGATAATCTTAACAGACTGATAATAACTTTCCAAATTTCAATAACAGTACTTGTCACTGATCTTAATTGAACATGAAAAGTTAAGCTGGTGTTTGATTTGAACCTTCTGCCATCCTGTCCAGATACTGGAAGTTACCAATATCTTCTAGCTACAAACTCTGTGACCTATAACAGTGAACTGCCTGTGAGATATAAAATAGTGCAATATTGGCACAAGTATTATGGAAGTAACCAACCACTTTTAAAAATTGGATTTAAAGCCCACTCCATGAGATGGAACCCATACCTGACACTGCTAACGTGGCCAGGAACCTAAGACTAGATAGGTCACAGGCCTAGCGGCAAACCTGTCACTATTATTATTCTGTCAATATTAGTGTACTATGTCTAAAGGGACTTAGCAGTAAAATGTTATATACTCATAGATAAGTGTATTACTAACACTTCATCAAGCTTCTTGTGGTAAATGATAATTAACAGGTACTCACAACTGGACAATATACAGAGAGTGAGAGACATTGAAACACTCAGTTATAAATGGATGTCTTCACCTTTGAGCTTCAGGGATCAATGCCAAAAAAGAAGCAGAAAGATGTATGAGCCGGAGGTGATAGATGACTCCAGGGAAATGATGCCTTCCAGACACAACAGGACTGATGCACATATGAACTCACAGAGACTGTGGCAGTATGCACAAGACCTGCAAACGTTGAATCGAGACAAAATCCCAGCACTGAAAAGTGGAGGCAAAGTCCCAGCCTTAGCCAAGAATCCATCTGCAGTTGAGACCCGCTGGGAAAGGGAAAATCAGTTTGCCGCAGTGAAGCGTCATCCCAGGGTGGGCTCCGTGCCGGGAGCAGTCGGGCAACACAATCAAGCACCATAGTATTTTTGTGGACTGTTTTTTCATTTGTTTTGTCTTGTCATTTTTTTTTTTTGTTTTAAAGTTTTTTGTTTGACTGTCTTTTTTATTTTCTCTTTTGTTTTGGTTTTGAGAGAGTGAACATGAATTTGGGTGAGTAGAGAAGTAAGGGGATGTGGGAGGGTCTGGGGGAAGAGTAAGCATGGTCAAAAGAGAAAATTAAAAAAATGGAAACCCTTTACAAATCTAGATAAGTCTCCTTTAAGTGAAATTCTTTTAGCCAATTTTCCATAAAATTATTGAATGAAATTATATGTGTTGGTGTATAAACATATTATGATAAATCTACCATTTATGGTATGTACAATTTGCCTCTTTATTTAGACTTGACAAATATTTCCTAGACATTGACTTTCGCAAATGAAATAATCACAGACATGCTATAAAATATACTGTTCATTTAGGGAACTATATTAATAGTCTTATTCATGGATTTTAAATAAATGTATTAAAATGTTTAGACTTGCTGAAAATGTTTATCCAATAAATTATACAAGCTGATATTTAATAAACTATCTTTTAAATTATTAGTAGAAAGTGGAAATCAAAATTTGATTTGTACAAAGGCACCCAGCAGAGAGTAAGTGAGCTGCACTGTATCTCTTTCTGTGCCGCTTTGACCACAGCCTAGTAAACAACCTTCTCTGGAAGCAACGGGTAACTGAATCTTCATGCTAATTCTACTGGACTTTCTCCTGACTGCTGGAGCCCAATTATGCCAACATATTACACTGTGTACTGTTCTCTGGAAAACACCAAATCCACTTTGTTCATCCAACATTTAAATGAGGCCAGACCTTAAAACACAGGGAACAACTTAATTACAACATTTAGTTTCGCAGATGCATCTGTTTTTGAAGCTTAGGATGGAAGGCTAAAGCAGCCTATCTTATGGTAAGTCATGCACCAGGACAGGTGTGTGGAAGGGTACTGGCCACAGTGATACCACATGAGTGGGAAGCCTGGAGTTTCTCTGGTGCTTCCAGATTTTACAAGCAGGGCTGCAGTTCTGTAGTGTAGTTGAGCCTGACAATTGGCCAGGTGTCACAAAAGCTGTGTGACCACCAGATGTAGCCCTCACCACGGAAGGAGATGATCATTTTATTAATTACCCTTCAATTAGTTGATACAAAGAAGAACATGCAGTAATTTAGTGATAACGGTCTGATTAAGACTCAGTGCTTAAAAGGTAGGTGCTTGACTAGAAAACCATCAAACGATAGCATCTCCTTTATTGCAGAGAAACACTGAATATTTCAAATAGCTTATTTGGATATAAGCACATTCAGTAGCTAAGCCAAAATTTAAAAAAATCAAAACATTTAATTTGAAGCTTTTCTATATGCTTATCTACTCCACATTCACACCAGAATATTAGCAATAATTATTACAATTATCTGTACACACATCTTGCTTTTTTAAAGAAATAACAAAGACCATTCTGGAACCTAGCTTTAAGTGTAGTAAATACATGTAACTTGAACATGCCATTGATTTAATTTTACTTACATTATAAAGAAGCATCAAGACTAAAAATCTGCATATCAAAGAAACCATTACTGAAATGAAAGGGCAGCCTACAGGGTGGCAAATAAGATTCGTAAACTACATGTCAGATGAGGAATTAGCACCTAAGGATTAGCCTAACATGCAAACATAGGGCTAAGTTTAAACAAATAAAGAGGACTTGAACACACAGTTTTCTAAAGAGGAAATAAAAATAGCCAACAAGTACATGAAGGGGTGCTCAACTTCTCTAATCATTGGAGAAACACAAATAGAAATCATTACATCACTGCAGATCTGTTACCATAATTTTTCTGAAAATTATAAGAGATAATAAATGTTCATGAGGTGTGGATAAAAGGGAATCCTTGTACATTATTGGCAGAATGTAGAGTGTAATAGCTATTATTGCAAAATAATATAGAACTTCCTAAAGAAGCCAAATGAGGCCACCATAGGGCCCTGACACTTTCTTCTGAGAGATCACCACAAAAAATTAGGTCATTACCTTGTAAGGATACTTTCACATTCATGTTCACTGACATCACAACAGTCAGTCTAAAGAAGCAGCCCAAGCAAAGCAACAGGTGAACAGGTGAATTGGAACATATGTACGGGAGTGTACTATTCAGCTATTTATGAATGTACCTAAAGAACATTCAGCCACATGAAATACACTAGACCCAGAAAGAATAGTAATGCATGACTCACTTCTATAATTGTAGAATGGGGAAGGAGAGAGATGTAGAAACAAAAAGAAATGTGTCATTCACTAGAATAAAGACTGGGGGTGATGACCAGTGGCAGAGCAAAGGATACAAATGTGTAAGCAAAACTAGTTCAAAGCCAAGGACAGTAGCTTAGAGCATCATAGCTGGCCTTTGCTCAATGAGTGGATGGTGGCTTCTCTGCCAGTAGGAAGATGAGTAACTGTATGAGGTGATGGGGATGTTCGTTTTTTTCTCTAGAGTAAGGATGTTACTCTTTGTACGTGAGTTATAATGTCCTGCTATATACCTTAAGTATAATTTAGCTTTTTAAATGACCTAAAACAATTTGAGGACTGGGGTTGTACCTCAGTGGTAGAGTAATTGCATAGTACCTGAACAAGTACATAAGACAAAAACTTCATTAAAAATTTAAAAATTAAATAAACATATTATTTATTAAGAACATTCTACAATATTGGAAGGTAGAGGCAGGCGGATTTCTGTGAATTTGAGAGCTAGTTCTGGGACAGCAAAGGATACACAAAGAAACTCTGTCTTGAAAATAAAAACAAAATCAAAATGAAACAAAAACAAAAAAGAAAAATATATTACAAGTAAAAAATTAAAATTCTAGTTAGCTATAAAGGAAGAGCTAGGAACAAAAATGGTATAACGTCTCTTATAATGAATGTCTCTTTTTTCTTAGGATATAACTATATTCATCAACATATGCTCTAAATTGAGATTGTCAAACTGTCCTAAAAACTGCAAAAATAAACAAACAAACAAAAAAACCCATCATTCCAGGAATTCCAAGTATGTTTTTATTCATTTATTTGGTGTGTATACATGTTTGTTTCTGTGTGTGTGTACACATGGCCAGGCATGTGTACATGGAGATCAGAGGACAACTTTCAGAAGTCAGATCTTACTTTCAACCATGTGGGGCCAGGGATCAAACAGATCATCAGGCTTGGAAGGAAGCACTTTGACCCACTGAGCCTTCTTGCCACCCCCTGTGTAACCTTTTGGCATGTGTGCTTTTGTGGGGGACTTCACATCAGTGTTTACATCTTTGGGGAAATGGGTGGTATTATTGAAGCTTCATGAGCTTTTTAAAGCAATCAAGGTTTTTAGCTTCTTTACTCTTTCACTGTGCATTGATACACCTCCAAACCAAATGCTCTCCAACGTATGATCTCTTAAACATTAAGACAATCTTTGAAGGGAGTTGGGCCATTTCATTGTGTGTTGTACTTAAGTAATGCTTTAAGTAGAATGTTCCCTGGGTTCTAAAATTGTCAGTCCATGTGTAATTAGGAGTGTTCTCAACTAGACCATCTTGGTTAGCAAAAGATGGGTGGATTATTCTGGAAAACTACTTAGCAAGCCATGAATAGCAATTAAATGTGAAAAGACTAAATTTCTCTTTAAAATGGGTTGTTGCCATAACTTAACGTGGCAATGTGACTATTTTTAATTGCTGTAGAAAGTGCATTTCATGAAGTTGATTTTTTTTTCCTGCTGAGAGCTAGTTTCATATTTTGGACCTCTTACATTTTGTAATATTCAGCAAGTATTCTGCCTTTGTGGTACCTTTTGATTCATGGTGGATAAAAAAATGTAAAGGTTAGTAAAGATACTGTCATCTTTCTTAAATAAAGAGAGAAGATGAATATCTTGGAGAAATTGAGTATTTCTCTCCACGAGATTACATGACCTTATCTTACTTCATTATGCTTTCTCGCTTTTTATTCCCAGAATGATTATACTTAACACTGACACTTAAAGATAGTCCATTTTAAATTCAAACAGGAGGAACTTCGATCCATATTCTATGCCAATATTAGGATTCTGGAAGGTTGCAATCTGATGAATACACATGTTTGCACTGCCTGTCTTGAACACCATGGGTCTCTTGCCATCTGTGGTCCCAAAGTCTGTCTTCTCATAAGGAACTGATAACTGTCCCCTCTTTTAGTAAATAACACTACATCACAGTCTGTTGCCTCTAGTAACTACAGACACTCAGTTGCTTAAAGCACCTTGGTCATTCAAATTGCATTTTCTTTTGTCTCTAAATTGCAGATGGAAATAGAGAGGAGGGTATGCCTTCAATGCAGGGTGAAAGATTAGTCATTGTGCACAATTTATTTCAAAGGAGAAAATTAATAAATGTCAAGAATGGAAATTTTTCTCCTTGAACTTTAAATGTCTGTGAAGAAAGTGTTGGAGAAGAATAAGTCTGGCAACATTTATACGTGTTTTGATTGAATTGACAGTGAAAGTAACTCCTAATATTTCACTAACTAATACTAGGTATTGAGCACAACCATTGTAAATATAGCTTCATGATGTGCTGGTTTTAAAAGATGAAAAATCTTGACCCCAGTTAAAATAGAAGGTGGGGAAGGGACCCACCTCAGCTCTATACTCTTCTGGGATAGCTCTTTCCCTGAAACCTTAACTAGGATTTTTGGAAGTGCCACAAGAAGAAAAAGACAAGCCAATGAAAGTAGTAAACGCCACTGTCTTATGTCCCCAGTTGCTCTTCATTTTGATGTTTTGCAACCCTGATTGCAGAGCTGCAGGTCAGAATGAACAGTCAGCTGTAATTATTCCAGTCACACCTCCTCACAATGAAATCTTTATCCCGTGTTTACAGCCGTCTTTGGCAGGGGCTGTCTTGCTGTCTCTAAACTAAGAAGAACCGCCCTTTGGCTCCTCTCGGCATCAGCTGCCTGAGTTTCAAGCTGGGATGCCAACTATCAGACTTCCTTTTCTTCCAAAGTGGACTTCTTCTTCTTCTACTTTTTTTTAAGGGTGAAAAGACCTATTCTCACCAACCCCCCATATATTCTGGCTGATTTATGTCCTAGCCAGCAGCTCTTCCTTCCGTATCTCTTTACATTTTCCCTCCTTCCATGGACTGCCACTAGGCAAACCACATTTAAAGTCCAAAATTGTACAAATAAATAAATAAAATGCTTAAGCACACAGTACTCACCACTCTGAGGGGAGAAAATTCAAGGACTGGGTTTGGGTAGAGAGAAATCAAGGAAATCTTTCTATAACTTTGTCACCAGGGAAAGACATAGTGCTTCTCAGTGGCTCTCTTAATGAAGTCCAGCTATTTATTTAAACTCATCAACAGCTGTAGACTGAAGAGCCCCAGAACTGGAGGAAAATTGAGATACACACCAGAATCTGAAAGCAGACTGCTGAGTCCTCTGGTACGGTAAAAACTCTTTGTTCAGGTCTAGAAGAAGGAGAAAAGTCCTTCCAGAGCAAGGTCAGGAGCAGACACTATGACATTTAAAGCCTCCTAACAGAGGTGGCAAAGGACCTTGCTTAGACATCTCCCACCATCTGATGGAGTCTCCTTCTTGAATCTGAGAACACAGGACAACCAGTGCTGGGTCCCCAGCCCTATACTGCTCCAAAGATAATTCTAGAACCCTTAACTGCTTTGTAAAGACCATCCATCTTATCTCTCATTCCAGTCTTGAAACCTTAACTGACTTCTCTTAATGATCTCCCCTCTCAACCCACAGCACTTACAACAGTCATACTGCTTCTCTGGAGAGAACTGGGTCATAAAGTTTTACAAAGGAGAAAGGTAGAAGGGGGTTAGTTCAGTAGTACAAACATTGATTAAATTCCCCAGCAACTCTCTCCAAATTTAAGATTTTTTTTCTACAAGTGTGCACAAGAATGTCAAGAATGCTAAGTCATTTTTATGATTGTACGTTGCTTTTCCATTTTAATGTCACACTGCCACATGGTACACATGCTAAAAAATTGCCTCCTAAACCTGTGAGGTAGCAAACTTTTCACAGAACATTAACATTGGGTGTTTCATAGACTGTCTTTTCTCAGGATGCTCAAAGCACTTTTTAAAATTCAAAATTAGACCATGCCATGAGAACAGTCCTATCAGGAAAGGCTGCTGGGTGCATTGGCAAATCAGAAGCACAGGAAAGGTCACAACAAAGTCAGTGGCCGTAAGCACCGCAGACTCTAAGAGCTTGATTCCAGTATATATACGTCCCTTTCGCGCTACATCTGTCTCTCTTCTCTGGCAGAAAGGGATGTGGCCAGCTTAGAGACTTGACCTCATCTCCTGCACTCAGTAACTGCCAGGTTGTTCTCCCTTACTCCTGCTGTGTTTTCTGCTTCCTCAGCAGGGCCAAGACTGCACCCTGGAACGGATATGATCAAGGGCTAAGCCAAGAGGGTAGCAACCAACCTCAGGTGTCCTTAAGGCTTCCTCCTGTATCTAAAGGGAAGGTTGCCCCTGCTAGGGAGCATACTCTTAAGCCTGAAGGGGTCATGTAACTACAAGCAAGCGACTAGCCTATGCTGTAGAAATACACGAGAGGGGAAAGGTGGGTCAAGTTCAGGGTCGACAAAGGCTCTGCTTCCGTCTGAGGAAGAAACAGGAAGGAAAGTGCTTAAGGATATAGTGAGCAGCTACGAGCATGGTGCCTGTGCATTACAGTTAGGACTTTCTGTTGTGTGTTCTGTTCTCAGCTAGATTTAGTCCTGACACCATAATTCTGGGGCATTTATTTCCTTTGATGGAGACACATCAGAGACTAGAGGAAGTCTGGGTACATTATGTGGGGGACAGCGGCTGCAGACTCAATTTCCGTGCGATTATAGTAGTCAAATCTTCCAATCCTTCCTGATGTCCATGCCAGTAAAAGCGGCATTAATAATAATCATTGCGATTCCACAGTAAACTCTGAATCTACCCAACGTTGAACTCCGCTGTTCTCTCGTGCCAGGATGCCAATCCCACTTCTCTCTATGTAGGTAGGTTCAGCTAGGAAAGGACTCTGGCATTGCCTCGAAGCTGCCCTCCAGATTCCAGCCGCCACAGCGCCGCCAAGGCCAGCTCACAGTCTGCCTATTGCTTAGGACAGGTTGGGACTTAGCGGAGGCGTTTTCTTTGCAGAGCTGAACGTTTCACCTTATCTGACCTCCTCCACTCGCCTCCTCACCTCCCGGTTCTATCCAAACCTCACCACCAGACAAGCAGAACTCAAACCACCCGCGCACAATTCAGAGCTTTCCCAGAGACTGCCAGGACTCGGGGACAGGAAATCCGGGGAGTTGGTGATGTCCGGCAGGTGGCAGGGACTAGAGTCACCACCACATTCTCCTCCTACCGCAGAGCTCTGGCGAGGGGGAGCCTAGCACCCTAGAGCTAGGATCCGTCAGTAGGTTCCTGCTCCTCCCCAAAGCCTCAGTCTCGGATACTCTGCTCCGGGAACAGCTACCCTATTGGAGACTCAGGCAGCTTCTCTCTTGGCAGTCTGAGGGAGATGTCACTGGGTACCAGAGAAGCGAAGGGCCTGGGTCAATCGCCTGGCACCCTGCGCTCCCCATGTCACCATCACTCGGTGCGCACAACCCCAGTATCCAACGCACAGCACTCTCCACCTGCCCCTCTGTCTCCTTGCGCAGCGGCTTTCCTGCTCCCAGACCAGTCCCCTAGCTGAGGCGATCCCTTTCTGTCCCCTTTCCCCTCAAAAGTCCCAGGAAGTGGAGCTCAGGCCGGCAGTGATGCCCCTCAAGCGGCAGATAGTAGAGGGGAAGGTGCAGCACGGAGCTGAACCGCGCGCGGTGCTCTGGTGGCTTTTCCAGAGTGACCTCCAGTGCCTGGGGACCGACCCCAGCCCTCTGCTTTACCTGGCACGGCGGGCGACTCCCCGGAGACGTTGAGACTCCTCCGTAGCGGTTGTACAGCTCACATCGCTGCCTTCCCCTTTGAGCGAACCGGTGTCCCAAGTCTCTCAGCCCCAGCTAGCGTCGCTGCCCCCACCCCACCCCCCTTCCCCCCAAGTCAAAAGTGTCACAGCTCTGCTGCCTTCGGATGTTTCCAAAGTCTCCGCGCAATCGCCAGGAGTTGAGAACTGATGACAAGCACTGCAAACCCGCTGATGTCCGCGGCCCCAGGTCTCCGCCTGGAGGGTGAAAAGAGCCGCCCTGTCCTCCTGGTTACAGTCCCCGGAGCGCTGCGCGCGGTCCGCTTCCTCCCCTCCCTCGCGCCTTCCCTAGCCCGAGTGGCTGCCGCCTGCCTGCACGGCGGGTCCTGGTTCCCCTGCTCATGAATATTCTGATAGAGGCTAATGCTGTTGAAGTAAATTGAATTAGCCAATTGGTGCCAGGAATGTGCGCTCGCTCCTTCCTTCTGAGGAGCTGTCTGGAACCCCACCAGAAGAAAGCAATTAACGTCCGGTTGGCACCCTGTGGTTTAGACCAGCAAGGGGCAAAATGGGTTAATTCTTTAAATGCCATTTAAAAACCACATTTAAATATTTAAACTTCTTTATTGGCTGGGGGAGTTAGAAAGTGCTAACCCAGAGGGGAATGAAAGAGAACAGAGGGCAGGGTGGGGACGCTGGTGTGTGTGTGTGTGTGTGTGTGTGTGTGTGTGTGTGTGTGTGTATGTGTGTGTGTGTGTGTGGAGGGGGGCGGCGCTGGCGCATCTAAACTTTGTCAGGAAGTTGAGGTGACTGACTTTGCATAGCCTCTGGGTTCTCAGAAGCAGTCCCCGAGTCGGACAGAAAAAGAGGTGCAAATGGGGTCATAGAGGAGATGGGTATTAGCCCAGGTTGACCTTGAGGATGCGGAGGACTCAGTGATATTTTCAGAGGAAGGCTTGTGGGGAGATGGCAGAGGGAACCTGACTCAGGGAGTGTTTAGAAAATGTTAAGATTTCTTTTGTTCTCACAGCAATTTTAAAGTTTTCAGCCTATGGGTTAAGTAGGGGTGATATGAAGCCATCCTAAGGGCGAGATGTTTCAGGAGGGTTGTATGTAGCTTGTGGCCCCAACACGAAGTTCCAAGTCTGATTCCCAGAGCCCGCAAGAAAAAGATGGGAGCTCTAGGTAGAGGCAGATGGATCAGGTGGGTCCCTGAGGCTTACTAACCAGCCAGCGGATGGATCAGGTGAGTTAGAGGCCAAGGAAAGACCCTGCTTTCAAGTAGGTCCGTCAATCAATCAATCGATCAATCACTCGGCGGGCAGTTGGGGGGGATACTAAGGCTAACCTTTGGTCCACACATGACTGACCTAGAAGGCACTGCCTGTTTCATAGTTCAAACCTTTCTTCCTGGAATCAAATTTTAAAAATGTCAAGAAGGGGCTTCCCTTGTCCCAAATCCCACCCTGAGTGGGAAGTTACTGATTAAGGGAGGGGTTACTGCTTGCAGCTTTGGTACAGTCGATGAGCAGCCCAGCTGAGAATTTGTCCAGTTATGCCTCTATATCTCCTTCCCGTCCTTTAGTGAGAGTGTTTAGGGTTTCCTCCCCATCACTGACCTCCTAAATACAGAACTAGTTTGGTTGAATTAGTATGTTAATGAAAGATAAACTGTGCAAATGCCTTGTGGCAAACTGATCTATATAAACAACCAATTAAAATATGTACTTAAATAACCACTGCAATCCCCAAATACAAGACAATATTAAATGTTCTAGGTAAGGCAATTGTGCCGTATTTCTGAGATTTCAGGAGGCCTAGAAGCAGAACTCATATTTGTAACAATATAATTATCAATACTGAGCAGCTAATGTTTATTGAGAATAAGTGTAATGGATTTGTGTAACACGAGCCATCTCATTTAATCTTTCTAAATACTATGATCAGAATCTGTTATAATGTTGTACAATTTAGTAAATGAGGCAGGTGGGGCCTAGAAGGCCATTAGTATGCCTAAGCAACATAATTCATAGGTTGTAAGAAGTCACCCATTGCAGCCAGTCCCTCGACATTAGGCCACCAGTAGCTTATACTGCCTCCTAACCTAAACAGAGAAAGTGTCTCCCAATTTTATGAAGGGACCTGTCTTTGTTGATAAATCTGAACCAAAATTTGGTGAAATCTCTTCACCAAAAGATTTTTTTGTTTTATAAAAACACTATAAGAAAACAAACTGAACAATTCATATAGAATAGACATGTTGCTTTTGTATAGCTGTGACCGAAATGTCTGAGAGATCAACTTCAAGGAACAAAGATGGAATTTTGGCTCAAAGTTTCAGGCCTTTCTGACCACAGTCCTTGATGCTGTTGATTCTGGGCCTGTGGTGAGACAGAATATCATGGTAGTGATATTGTGGAGGAGGAAGGTAACCATATCACAAATGCCAAGAAGCAAAGACTAAGGAAGTGTCTGGATCTAGGTATCAGCTCCAAAGCATGTCCCCAGTGACCTCCTTCTCCCAGCTGGAATCCAGAGCCTCCCCAAATAGCATGAGAGCTGGGGGCTCAGCACTTAACACACAGCCTGTGAGGGCACATTTCATGGCTAAGCCATAGCAGGAAGTTAATTTGCCTCATGGTTCTGGGTCTTGGGAAGTCTAGAAGCAAGGTACCAATGTCTACTGAGGTTTTCTTGCTGTATTTAAAGAAGGTGGATAATACAACAGGAAAGATGAGCAAGTGCACTTGCCTTTCTCCATATTCTTATAAAGCCAGTAATGTCCTCATCCACATGGTTTCATCTAATCCTAGTTACAAAAGACTCCATTTCCAATTGTCATTAAAATATGACTTTGGAGAATAAGTTTCTAACATAAGAACTTTTAATCCAAAGGAAAAAGTGCAATGGCTAATATCTAACTTGACTGGGTGTTTCTACAAGGGTGTTTTGGGGGAGGAACATTTAAATTTGAATACTGAGTAAAGCAAGTTACCTTCCACGAGGTGACTGGGTCCTGTTCAATCAGTTGAAAGTCTCAGCAGAACAAAGTTTGTTCTTACCCAAATAATAGATGATGTCACATGATGGTCTGAAAATTATGGCATCTGCTTTGCAGATTTGGGGCTTGCCAGTTCTTCTGTCTATCTATCTATCTATCTATCTATCTATCTATCTATCTATCTATCTATCTA
>CABHPH010000482.1:0-27428 GCA_902168325.1 Peromyscus nudipes | reverse complement strand
TGGCTTACCAGCATCTTCACATGCTTCTTGTCATGGCAGCGGCTGGCAGTGTCTCCCTCTGACCTAGCCTTCCACTTCCCAGAATTCTTCTCCCTGTTAGTCCCGCCTATACTTCCTGCCTGGCCACTGGCCAATCAGTGTTTTATTTATTGACCAATCAGAGCAATTTGACATACAGACCATCTCACAGCACCCATGCCTATATGCCTTTCTGTTCTGCAATCTAACTTCCTCTCTCCACCCAGCTACATCATTTCCTGTCTGTCTGTACAGACCTCCAGACCTTTATGGTTAGTGCTGTGATTAAAAGCATGTGTCACCATGCCTGGCTCTGTTCCCCAGTGTGGCCTTGAACTCACAGAAATCCAGATCGATCTCTGACTCCCAAATGCTAAGATTAAAGACACGTGTTACCATTGCCTGACTTCTGTGTTTAATATAGGGGCTGGCTTTTTCCTCTGATCCTCAGATAAACTTTACAGGGGTACACAGTAAAATATCACCACATTGGCCCAGATTAAAGATGGATCTTCCCACCTCAAAAGATCTGGATTAAAACTGGGTCTTCCCACTTCAGATGATTTAATTAAGAAAAAAAAAATCCTCACAGGTATACACATCTGATCGGGCTTTAGTTCTTTCCAGATATAGTCAGGTTGACAACCAAGAATAGCCATGACCAATATTATGACCAGAACTAGCTTGGCAAGGAAAGGGTTTATTTATCACAATTTATCATATAGAGAAATCTAGGCAGGAATCCAAGGCAGGAACATGGAGCCAATAATTGAAACAGAAACCATAGAACATACTGCTTACTGACTTGCTTCCCAAGACTTGCTTAGCTTTCTTTCTTATACACTCAATATCACTTGCTCAGGGGTAGCACTGCCCATAGCGAGCTGGACCCTCCCACATTCATCATTAAGATAATGTCCCAAAGGCTTTCTTCCAGGACACTCTGATGGAGGCATTTCCTCACTTAAGGTTCTCCTTTCTCAGATATGTCTAGATTTGTGTCAGGGTGACAAAAAAATAACCACTATAGGCTTCTTATCACCAAACCTGCTGACTTGCGTTTTATCCCCAGGACCCACACTATGGAAAGAGAGAACCAACTCCTACGAGATGTCTTCTGACCTCTGCATTTGTACTGGGAGGGTCTCTCTCTCTCTCTCTCTCTCTCTCTCACACACACACACACACACACACACACACACACCACACCACACACACACACACACACACACACACACAATAAGTAAACAAATAAATAAAAAATATAATGAAAATTTTAAAATAAAAAAATTTAAAGGAAGTAAAAAAAAAAACCAAAGATGTCGAAAAGGGCACTTTATTAGGCTTAACAACTTTTATATTCCACAGACATACTTCTCTTTCCCACTCATTTAAAGTGCTATAAAATATCTGTATTGCATGGAGAATCTCTGTGTGAGTGTAAAGGGCATCTGTGCTGATACTCAGTGCTAGCTAGGAAAAAGTTGTAGACATGGAAGGTTGATTAAGTCCTTGCCATAACGGTTTGTTTTTAGATTTACATCGCCTGGGGTCATGAAAACAACCCATTTTTTTCTATCATTTTAAATATGGAAAAGATATATCACATAGCCTACATCATATATTAAAATATGCTAATGATATATTGTTGCTATCAGGAGCACAAAAGCAATCAGTATTTGAAACTTAGGATTATACTAAAAAAATCTTTGTAATCTTGAAATAAAAGGAAAATTAAAGACGCTAAAAATGTAACCAAGAGGGAAGTATTGAGAATGCATCCATTAGACATGGACAAGCAGTCTGGGCCTGGAATTTAAAGTGAGAAAAAGCCAACGTTGAACAGATAAAGGTGTAGGACAGTCATCAGCCCTGGAACATTCAGAGCCATCAGCAACGAGCACAGTGGGAGCTGAGAATGGGAGAAGCTGGGTGTGGAAGATGGGTTTTAATGACCAGTTTCTAAACATCAGAGAATGTCTTCCAAGCGTATTTATTTTTGTTGTTGTAATTTAGGAGAAATAAGTAGCTTGTGTGTGTGTTTATCTGGTATTCATCTCCCATGACTCCAGCCTAAAAAGATTGAATAGGGTAGAATCCTCAAGCAACTGTTTATTCAAAGTGTTACCTGGGGACCAGGGAACACCTGGACAAATTCAGAGCCACATTGTGCTGTGGGCCACAACTGGCGATGGCTTGCCGTTGTGTTCTGTATAATTTCCTGTGAGGAAGTTAGAATGTGATGGCTGGGGGGCAAGCTTTTGATTTCTCCTGCCTGACAGAAGTACTGTGTGTGCAGGAGAACAAATGTTTTGGAAGACAGGAAGAGACCTGTGACCATAGGGACCTGTTTAGGGAAACAATGGCAGATGGGCCACAAAGGCAACATTTCTTACCTGCAAAACCAGCAAAGTTTCACAGAGAAGGGTCAAAAAAGGTTTTACCTCAAAAAATATAGAAATCTATGGGTTTAGCGTATGATTGTGCAAATCATCCTTTCACAGCTTCAGGGAATAGATAAATTAGGGCAAAGTATCAATATTGCTTGTGGTGCTTTGTCTAGTAGGTTTCTGTATGAAACAAATAGAATGCTCCAGTGGAGACCCCATTTGCCTGGGGAAAAAGAGGGGAAAGCAACTAGATGTCTCAGCAGGCAAAGGTGCTTGTCATATGAGCCTGGCGACCTGAGTTCCGGCTCCAGAACCCACAAAAAGGAGAAGGGAAATACCCTACTCTACAAAGCCCTCTGTCCTCCACAGGTGTTTCCACATGATACACTCAGAACACGTACATGTACACACACACACAAAACCAAACCAAACCAAACCAAAACAACAACAACAACAAAAAACAAAAAACCAATTTTCTTAAAGAGAGGTGAGTGGGTTTTTTTTAAAGTGAGGCAACGTCACAGATTTGAAAATATCAAACAGCCAATAGTATTGAAGTTAAGCAGGTAAGATTTTCTAAGAAAGAAGAGGTGAGTAGAAATGAGCAGAAGAAAGCTTTCTGGAAGAGAAAGTACATAGGGATGAGGCTGGCTACAAGAGGGTCTCTTTAGTCCATGCAGCTTGAATGAAGTGATTATGAACGCTTTATTAAACTCTGAAAGGACAAGTGAGATGGAAAAACAAATAGAGAAATAAAGAAAAATGGAGGCTGTTTCACATCAGTGGGGTGTGCACCAATGAACCTATAAAACATTAGCATTCCGTACTTACAGAAATACAGCTTTGAAAAACATAATTATACAACTTGTATATGAATTATTCTTATACTGCATCCAGCAATAGACAATTAGTCCTCTAAACACAAAACAACCTCTTTAAATGTAAAGAACCCTTGAACATTTGAGTTCACAGGATTCCAGACATCCTATGGGGATTACCCATCTCATTATTAACCAGGCCAGACCCTGCTTAGCTTCCAGGATCAGTACTTTACGGGTGGTTTGTCTGCAGACCTACACGGAGCTCTCTTGATGAACCTTTCTATGATTATGTATGCAGCATAGTATTTTATTTTAGGTTTCTGTTTCTTTTATCATTAATTAAATTTTTCTTTGACAATTTAATGCATGTATACAATGCATTCTGATTACTCTCACCTCCCATCCCTTTTAACTCCATTCTACCCCCCTTAACCTCCCCTTCCCTACAAATCACTTTCCCATATTCCTGTCTTTTTGCTTCTCTCTGCTCTGCTGAGTTGAACGAAGGCCATCTTCATGACTGTAGAGCCATCCGTTTGGATTCCTGTTGGTTTATCAGTGTGTCTGTAAGTGAAGGAAATAGCCCCACTCTCCCCAGCACCTGCCAGTGACCAATAGCTCGGCAGGGAGGGATAGAGCCCCATATCCATGTGACTGTTGATAGGGCCAAGCCTGACAAGTTCAACAGTTTTAATTAGGTCCTCTGATAGCCCAGTGCTCTCAGGTGACTGGAGGTGCAGCATGCCACTCTAGAATCCAGGAAAGCTGTCACAGTTAGACATAAATGGAAAACAATGAGTGCCACTTCTAAACCAGCACACAACACAACGGCAAGCCTGCCCGCCATGTATTGCATTTAAACAGTAGCTAGCCACGGTTGACTTTTATTTTTCCCACCAGAATGTACTAGATCTTTAGATATCATTAATATTTTGTCTTTACTAGAAAATTTGAGCTGGGAGTTGGAACTGCGCAAACTACAGAACAACCGAACATCCCTCCCAGGCTTTCCTCTAGTGATAGTGAATACCCAAGGAGGCTTTAATTCACGGAGAGAATAGTAAGGACAATTAGGAGACACAACAAAACCAAACAAAATAACAACAGCAGAAAAAAAGCAATATGTTTGCTGAGGAAGAGTTGAAAACAAGAACATCACGGGAGCTCCTGTCCCTAGGCATGACAGGGTCCTGGGTAATGTGGCCATGTGCGGTCTGGCACATCTGCTCTGCAAGGGAAACAAGACAAGCTGCTGGGACTGGGTGCGGGGGGCAGACAAGTGCACCTGCTAGCTGTTGTCATTGAGCCTTCTTTCCCTGAGCCCTTGGAGCTCAAGTTCAGCAGGACACAGAGCAAAGCACATGGAAGAGTCATGGGCTGCCGAGCCTTTAGCTGTCACTGGCTGTGCACTGTCTCTGTGGTTTCCAGACTACTCGGTGAGGGGCACCTCCTAACACACCAGCTGGCGGACTGTAGTCAGCCTGCAGTAGGAAAGGCATGCTTGGCAATCCAGGGCATCCTGTGTGGTCACCCTGAAGAATGTGCAGTCAAGTGACAGACCTGTTTGTTATTGATGTGAATGACAGCAAATGAGCCCAGGAGCCCTGGGAATAATCTGGTCTCGTCTTGGGCAGGGTCTGCCCCCGCACCCAGTCCTTTGTCCCTGGAAGGGGACTGTTTCGACGGGACTTCACCATTCAGTGTGTGCTGCTGCAAAAGATGATGTGCTGTTTGTTTTCTTTGTTATTGGAAATGTTCGTGTGGTGGTGGTGGGGTGGCTTGAAGTAAAACATTCTTTTTGAAAACCTGAAATTTGATGATAAAATACAAGTATGGTCAGTGACTGCACAACTCCACAGAAAATCAAAATTTTAACGCAATTTCTTCTTCCAAAGTAACCTTCTCAAATGCTTCCATGCATCTTTTCAGGATTTAGGATTTGGGGCATTCTGATAGAAGAGGAATGAGTCTTTAAGGTTACAGGATGACTAGGACAGGGACAGGAGAAGTCATAGGTAATGAATATGTGATTAAAATATCACTTAATATTTTCCTTATCGTACATTGTTGAGGCGTTTCTACTTGGCACACTGGTCTGGTGAAGCAGCAGCTGAATGTCATCTTACAACCCTCATCAGTGCTCAGCAGCAATTGCAAGACACTGCATTTTCTCTCGGAGGGCCAGGCGGGGATTTTTCATTAAATGCGTCATTTGCAGCTCTCTGCAGTGGTTCCACAGCGTCGATTCACAGCCCCATGAGAAAGCAAAGAGTGAAGGGTGCGAAAGGAGAGACTGAGACACGTCAGGAGCCTGGAGGATATGTGCGTCCTCGCTGCCCACTGCTGCCCACACTGACTACAAGAGAGTAGGAAGGACCCATGTCCACGCATCCGGAACAATCATCTACCCTCATCTCAGGTCACTCAGAGAGAGGGTTCTCCATCTGGCCACAAAGTATGAAAGAGCAAGAAAGTACAAGTCGGTAGACAAATTAGGGTATTCTTACCATATTTGAATCCTCACAGTAACAAGAAATACGTTGCTGAAATGGAGTAAAGTTTCTTCCCCTTTCCCAGCAAATATTAGAAACCACTTAAAGCAGAAGTGTAATGAAGTATGTTTTCAATATTTTT
Organism: Peromyscus nudipes; assembly: GCA_902168325.1. Classification (NCBI taxonomy): domain Eukaryota; kingdom Metazoa; phylum Chordata; class Mammalia; order Rodentia; family Cricetidae; genus Peromyscus; species Peromyscus nudipes. The sequence goes on along the minus strand of CABHPH010000482.1, from coordinate 21,565 downwards.
GGCGCCCATCTGTGACATGCTGATAATCATCGGGGTTGAGATTTTGAGAGAAGTTGCCTTAAGTGATCACAGATCTCTAAAGCTGTGCCAGTCATATGCATTAGCTTAGGGCATGATTTGGTCATTTCACAATTTTAGAATCCATGCACTGTCATGTGAGATGAAAAGCAATAAGAAGGGGGCTAGAGAGATGACTCAGAAGTTCAGTCTCTCAGAAGGCCTGAGTTTGGTTTCCAGCACCCATATTGGGTGGCTAAAACAACCTATAACTCCAGCCACAGGGGATTTGACTCCCTCTGCAGGACTCTATGTCCACCTACACTCATGTGCACTTACATGTAAATAGACACATACATTCGTAATTAAAAATAAAATGTAAAAACAATGACAGCAAAACCAATGAGAAAGAATCATAGTCTGCAAGCATTTTAGGATTAGCCTGATGAACTGGGTCCTTAAAAGCAGATGCTTGCTGAGAGTTCCTGGTGTGTTTGCATTATATATGTAAATATATGAGTGTATGAAAATCTTAAACGTGAGCTTGATCCTTAGAACCTACATTCAGGTGGGAAGAGAAAATCAACTCTGCAGTTGTCCTCTGTTCTCCACATGTGCATCTCTCACACATGTTGTCCCCCCCACCCCCTTTCTCTCACACCCACGCCCACACCCCCTTCTCTCATGCACACATACACTAATAAATAAAAAAGTAAAAGTCCTTTTTCTTTCTGTTTTTATTATTAAGAAATGTTCTATTCATTTTACATACCACAGACCCCCCCTCTCCCTCTCCCTGTCCCCCCCAGTCTTCCCCCCAACCTTCCCCCATTCCCACCTCCTCCAAGGCAAGGTCTCCTATGGGGAGTCAGCAGAGCCTGGTACATTCGGTTAAGGCAGGTCCAAGCCCCTCCCCCCTGCACCAACACTGCACAAGGTGTCTCATCATTGGTACTGGGCTCCAAAAAGCCTGCTCATGCACCAGGGACAGATCCCAATCCCCCTGCCTGGGGGCCCCCCAAACAGTTTAAACTAAACAACTGTCTTGCGTAGCCAGAGGACCTAGGCCAGTCTCAAGGGGTCTCCACAGCTATTGGTCCACAGTTCATGGGTTACCACTAGTTTGGCTGGCCATCTCTGTACATTTTCCCATCATGATCTCCATGTCCCTTGCTTATAGAATTCCTCCTTTCTCTCATCGATTGGACTCCTGGAGCTCGACCTGGCCCCTGGCTGTGGATCTCTGTATCTGATTCCATCAGTGACTGGATGAAGGCTCTGTGATGACAGTTAGGGTATTCACTAATCTGGTTACCAGAGTAGACCAGTCCAGGTACCCTCTCGACTATTGCTAGTAGTCTAAGGTGGGGTCATCTTTGTGGATTCCTGGGAACTTCCCTAGCATCCTGTTTGTCCCTGTTCTCATGATGTATTCATTTATCGTGGCATCTCTTTCCTTAATTTTCCACTCTGTCCCTGTTCCAGCTCGAACCTCCTATTTCCCTATGTTCTCAACACTCATTCCCTGCCCTCCATTATGCCCCCTCACCCCCAGTTTGCTCATGTAGATCTCATCTATTTCTCCTTCCCTGGACTATCCATGTGTCCCTCTTAGGGTCCTCCTTGTTAGCTAGCTTCTCTGGATCTGTGGGTTGCAATCTGATTGTCCTTTGCTTTACATCTAGTATCTGCTTATGAGTGAGTACATACCATGTTTGTCCTTCTCAGTCTGGGTTACCTCACTCAGGATGATATTTTCTAGTTCCATCCATTTGCCTGCAAATTTCATGATGTCATTGTTTTTTACTGCTGAGTAGTACTCCATTGTGTATATGTGCCAAATTTTCTTTATTCATTCTTCGGTTGAGGGGCATCTAGGTTGTTTCCAGGTTCTGGCTATTACGAATAATGCTGCTACCCCACATCTGACAGAGGGTTGATCTCCAAAATATATAAAGAATTCAAGAAACTAGACATCAAAATCCTGAACAACTAAATGTACACTAGTAAATAAAAAAAAGTAAAAGTCTTAATGGCAGGAAAGTATCACTTGTAATGATTTTAGCTTATGTATTTTTTTTAATATTTTCTCATTAGTTTTGAGATAGGGTTTCACCATGTAGCCCAGGTTTGCCTGGAACTCACAGTCCTCCTGCCTCAGACCCTGAGTGCTGGAATTACAGGGACAGACTCTACGCTGAGTTTTATGATTAGCTGTATATAGACTAGTCTATCTATAAGAAGAAAATTGAAAATGTTCTGTAAATAATGGAATTTTTGGAATGGTTTTGCTTTGTTGTGACAAAGCAGGTTAAGTAAGTTAGCATGTGTTTCAAGAACTAACAAATGAGTCTGGGAACCGCTCAGCAGTGGACCTGGACTGTAGTCAGAAGTTTTCTGTGTCCCACCCAGGTCACAGCCGCTCAGACCCAAGTAAACACACAGAGGCTTATATTAATTAAAACTGTTTGGCCATTAGCTCAGGCTAACTACTGACTTGCTCTTACACTTAAACTCTGCTCATTTCTTTTAATCTATATGTTGCCACATTTTCCGTGGCTTTACCTGTGTGCCATTACATGTGCCCTGGACCGAAGGAGTCTCACGCTCTCTCTCCATACCTCCCTACCTCTCTCATCCTGTTCTCTCTATCCTCACGTGTATCTCTTCCCGTCCTCTTTATCCTTTATCCATTTTCCTCTTCTTCTTCTCCTTGGCTTGTTTGTTTGGTGTCTATGTCTGTGAAGGTATTATGAATATGTGTACAAGATGTAAACTTGTTTCAGCATACTATGTTTATTTTTTTGGAGGAGTGTCTTCTACTTCTTAACATGCCTTTTGGTGTTTTTGAAAACAATACAAATGAATAAACCTGTGATACGCTACAAAGAAAGTCAGTACAACACAAGACAATTGCTCTAAAATAAACTTCCTCCCTAGCACTAGTTCACTTTTCCTGAGTGGGTTCCTGCCCTGTAGGATCTTGGCAAATCTCTCTGGGTCTTACCAGTTCCTTCAGTGTTGTCACACAGTCCCAGTTCCTGAGAATTCACCAGAGATCCCAGTGGTTAATGGACTACCTGCTCTAAAATGAAGAAACAAAGGAGTAGGGGCTCACAGAGGGGAATCTGACCTCTGGCTGCTTTGTCTTTTCAGCTAGCTTCCCTTTTTACTTTTGTGTTGGGGCCTCCGTTGTGGTTAAGGCAGCCAGGTAGACGTGGCCTGCACGCCAGTTTGGCATTGCCTAACATTGTTTCAATCTCTGCATTGACCTAAGTGCCTGTGTGTGTGTGTGTGTGTGTGTGTGTGTGTGTGTGTGTGTGTGTGTGTGAAAGAATGTTCCACTTGATACAGATTTTAGAGCTCTATTTTTCCCTTTTCTTGACTATAATAGTTTGTTGACAAACCTATTATTGTACTTTTTACCTCAGTTTTTATGGGAAGTTGGAAATGAGGTGGTAAAGGGTGGAGAGAAGGACGAGAAGATGAAGGATACAATTACTTTATAAAAGTCACCTGAGGCAGGGGAGATGGATTAGCAGCTCAAGTACTTGCTGCACAATCATGAGAACCTAATTATGATCCCCAGAACACACATAAAAGATGACAGGTGTGGCAGTACCCCTTTGTCATCTCAATGCTGGGAGGCAGAGGAAGAAGGACCCTGGGCTTTTGTGGGCAGTCCGTTTAGCAGAGTAGGATGTTAAGCTCCATGTCTGTGAGAGACACTGTGTCAATAAATGAGGGAACCAGGAAGAGAGCTCAATGTCCACTTCTCTTCTTCAGGTGCACCTTCCCACAGGAACATCATGTACACACACTCAGTCATGGAAAATCTAGTAGGGACAATGGAGTTTGTAAAGCTAAAAGCTATTTGGGACAATTGTCTGATAAATTCTGAGATTCAGGCGGCACTTTTAAAGTTTATTATTTGATTTGAACTATGAGATCAAGACTTTCATCTTTATGATACGTAAATATGAAATGCTCACATTCACAGAAAGAGAAAGCTCCTTTGCCACTAAATTATGTATTTGTCATTTGGAAAAATTTCTGAGTTTACTATAAATAAGTCAAGACTGGTTTTGAATAAATGAAAACTTTTGATGCTATTTTTAAGATCCTTAATGTAGTTGCAGGGCTTCCTGACTGTAAAAACTTTATATGTCTAAAATATAGTACTCACCGAAAGTAATTTTGTCTTTTCAAGCGAAGCATCTCAGTCATGGCAGCATTATGGAAGTCCCCTGTAATATTTTCTTTGCATATTTCACATCCACACAAAAGTTTGTAGTGTAAAACTGGAAAAATGCAACAACAGTGGAAGCAGAAGCCCCCTCAGCCTTAAAATTTAATGAATCTCTTCAGTGAAAAAAAATTAACAATAACTGACTTCCAAAATATTAAATTATAATAACTACTGTCTTAAATGTATTTTAAACAGCTTAATTGAGCTATCATTCACATAACTAAAAGTATACAACGTGAGGGTCGATAGATGGCTCAGTGGGGTTACAAGCCTGCAGCACAAGTGTGGCAGCTCTGTGCAGATCCCCAGAACCCACAGAAAACTGGAGGTGGTAGACTGATTGTGACTTGCAGTTCCAACTGGTAGAAGGGAAGCAGAGGCAGGAGAATACCTAGAAACTCTTGGCTTAGCTAGTCTGACATAGACATTGGTGTACACGTACTATACATCAGGTATCTGGACTGTATGTCAGAAAAATCTCCCAGAAAAGGTAGAAGCTGAGGACTGACATCTGTAGTCATCCATGTCACACCCACATGACCCCACACCCGATAGTAAGAAGATACAAAAGGGGCATGTAATTCTGTAGTTTTCTTTAATTTACAATGTGTAAAAACCACCACATCAGTTTTACATCCTCATAAAACTCATGTTTTAGCTGTCACCCCCTTCTCCCCACCCTTCTTGCTGCCTCTGAAAATCCAGAAATATTTCTTTGTTCTGGACTTGTTCTTTGTATCAATGAATCATATGGTAGATGTTCTTCTGTGACTGGTTTCTTCCACTTTAAATAATGTCCCTGGGGCTTTCCTGAGTGGTAGAGTGTGTAGAGTGGTAGTTCATCTGTGCTAAGTATCTTACATATATTTAATTCTGACTAGATAACTTGGAAGTGTCTGTATTTTGCATTTCCACTTAACATATGAGTAGAACATGCCTCCGATTATTTCCTGATTTGCTCAGTGTCATCTGGCTAATAAATTTCCAAAGCCAGTATTCTCAGCCATGTCTCTTTCTGTGAGCAGTCCCTTCTGTCTTGGGTAGTTTGAGACATTCATGTGCTTCTGGAGACTGGTTCTAAAGAGTTTCAGATGCTCCATGGCATCCTTAGGTCTGTGGGAGGAAAGAGAAAGATCATAGCCTGTACCACATATCAGCTACACTAAGCCCTTCAGGAAATGACTGCTATGTGGGTGTACGTCAGAGCCCAGGCTGCAGGAAGGGGAGATAAAGTGAATAGGTCCTGGCACATTGGAGGAATTTTCTCCCGCTGTGGCAGATGCTTTCTCTGAGGCATTGAAGTAGACATGTCTCAGGTAGTGACCTCTGGAGTGCTGTGAAGCCACAAAGGAGGAAGTCTGAAGTGCAAGGAATTTCATTGGAATAAAACATGAACACACCCTCTCACCCACCCACATTACACCATCACCACCTCCAACAACAACAACAGCTACAACCAAAATAGCGTTCCCCAATGTCCCCTCCAAATTTGGCGTCTCACAAACACAACCTTCAGCCCTTCATTCAACGGTAGCAATGCGCTTTATGTTTGTTTGCTTTATTCTGTCCTTTCGCTCTTCTGAGAAAGGCTCTCATGAGCACAGGCTCTCTTCCACCTCCTGACCCTCCTGCCATCATCTCTCAAGTGCCAGGATCACAGCTGTGCGTCACGATGCCTGGGGTGCATTTCTTTTTTTCTTTGAATCTATTTAAGATTTTATTTATCTTCATTTTTAGGTATGTGTGTCTGTGTCTGTGAATCTGTGTGGGTATATGCCATGTGTGTGCCTGGTGACCACAGATGCCAGAAGGGAGTACTGAAGTTACAGGAGGTTGTGAGCCACCATGTGGGTGTCGAGGACTGAACTAAGGTCCTCAGCAAGAGTTGCAGGTCTTCTTAACCACTGAGCCTCCCTCTAGCCCATCTTTTAACTAAAAATATTTTATTACCTTCTTATTCTCAGTATTATTATTATTTGTGGTTATGTTTGGGAGAATACAGGATGTCATGTCGCTCAATTGGCCTTGAACTCTTTATGTAGCCAAGGCTGGTCTTGAACTCTTTGATCTCCCTGTGTCCATCTGACAGTGCTTGTGTTGTAGGACTGTACCCACCTCCCCAGCTTTTGTGTATTCATTTTCACTGTTTTCTTTCCAAACTTCTTCCTTTGCCTTAGTTTTTCCCTCTTCCAGAAATTTTGCTGATTTAAACCCCATTTCTCTAGCCTGGGGATATTAGTCAGCAAAACAGAGAAGACTGTGAGACCAGGTTGTGGTCTTCTTAGCTTGTGAAGGCCCGTTATGACCCTCTGCATGTGATCTTTGAGCAACCCAGAAAAAGAGAATTGAGCTGCATGGTGTAGAACAGTGATTCTCGGCCTTTGTAATGCCAAACTTTTAATACAGTTCCTCATGTTGTAGTGACCCCCAACCATAAAATTATTGCATTGCTACTTCATAACTATAGTTTTGCTACTGTTATGAATCACAATATAAATATTTTTTTGGAGATAGAGGTTTGCCAAAGGGGTTGAAATCCACAGGTTGAGAACCACTGGAGCAGTCATCACAGGCTCTAGGGAGGTCAGCCTCCTAACTTTAAAATCCTTGGTGGTGGAGGGGGTTAGGAGAGGTTGGGGTGGAAATGTCACTGGTTCAGGCACGTGCCTTCAAGACCATCTCATGCCTAGACTTGGACCACTTCCATTCTGCAGAACTTTTAGACTCCTCTGAGTGCTCGGTTCACAGATTTTCAAAAGTAAACAAAGGTTTATGGTCAAACCCTCACCAACTGCAGCCACCAGTCAGTTCTCAGCAGTGTGGGATGGAGCCAATGCAGCCTCCTCCCACCGGGCACCTCTGTGTGTAGCTCAGATTCAGGCACTTGGGATGGGTAGGAGAGCTACAGATCCCACTGCCGTGCCCTCCTAGTCTATAGCCCTTACCTTTCAGGCCTTTTAAAATTTATGCACATATATATTTCTTTTGAGGCAGTTCACTGATAATTTTAATCTCCATCACAAGGGAAGTTGGGCAAATTTTCAAAACGTGAGGACATTTTGCTATTTTGTATAGTTCTGTTACAAAGACATTATGAGGAGTTGTGGTTTTGACTACCAGACAAAGTGCTGTTTTACATTTTACTCATATTTCAATTATGTGTGTGAATCCCGAGTCTATTTCCATGGATAACTTAGAGATGGCTTCACTTTTGGAGCTGATTCTGAATGGGTTTATTTTCATTTTACTTCAATATCACTGTCAGAAAAGAATTGAGAGATTTCCTCGACCCATAAATAGAGAGGGAATATATTTTGTGCCCCTTTCTTCAGATGTATGATCTAGATAAATTTGTACATATTTTATTTCTACCCATCACACCTCAGCAGCACACAAGTCACTTCAATTACTCCGGCAACAAGCCAGCAAGGCAACTTTATCATTTCAATTTTTCATCTTTTTCTCTTTAACTTGATGCGTGTGCTATGCAGTGTATCAGGAGAATCTCATCAACTCTGCCTTCTTTCGGCTAATAAATCTCAGTCACAGATTAATCTCCCTCAAGATGGGGAAAGGAAGCTCGCACAGGAAGAACCTGATGGGCATGTCAGTCCGTTGTGTTTGCTCTGAGAGTTGATAGATTCTTCAACCAACGTCAAATTGAACCACATTGGGAAGTCACTTCCATGTCTTTGACTATAACAATTCCACAGGTGCCACATGACCTTCGAAGATTGATTATTCAACCAGTTAAGTCCTCCATCTCTCAGTCAGATGGGTGAGCCAAGGGCCCACTGTGTAGCCTCGGCTAACCTCTGACTCTCCCCTCTCCTGCCTCAGTTTTTCGAGTGCTGAGTTACAGTGCGTGTGGTTGCTCAGTTGCTCATAAAGCTTAAACAACCCTTACTGCGCTTGGATCTTTGAATATATCACTTTTCCTTGGATATGAAAGAATAGAGTGTGCAGATATCCAGGCTGGGGCTCAAGCAGGACACTGAGAAACTGAGGGAGATTGACCTTTGGCTACGAAGTTTATTAAAAGAGCTATTAACAGTATGGACATACAGATAGACCGTGGCATGGCAGGAACTCGGAAGTGAGTTCAGGTCTCAAGGCCACAGGTAGACAGTGAGGTGGGGTGCTGATGAGGGAGTTTAGACCCATAAGGCAGGGTTGGGAGAGCTCCTTCTTAAAGATCTCAGGGAAAAGGGGGGTTCTAGTCATGTTTGATTCCAGGGGGGCAAGAGGAGAATATGCAACTGTGAAGATGTGAGGGAAGTGAGGACAGATCGGAGGCCAGGCTCTGGGTAGCAATTGGTCTTTCTCTGTAGCAGCAGGAATCCCAGAAGTGGTTTTACTGGGGTGCTTGCTTGATACTAACAGTAAGACTGCAGATGCATGTGGCCTGATTAGCCAGCGTAAGTCTAACCAAGAGGTGGGAATGGTTCTGTTATTTCGATGGAAATGTCCCTTAAAACACCTAGAGGGACCTACGGCTTCTGCAATGGGGTGGGTGGGTATCACCCTCTTATACATTGAGTGAGAACATCTGATATGCCAGCTGTGGTGGTCTTCAGGTGAGGGCTCAGTCGTCACGGATAGAGAAAGTACTATCTGCTGCAGCCCAAACCACTGAATGTCAGAGGCAACAGGCAAACCAAGACGTGGACTGTTTGTTTCTGTTTCCATCAGCCTCCAAGAGAAAGGCAAATGTTATCAGACAACTCTGCAAATGACATTAAAATACAAGTTTCATTGTGTTATACTTATTTCATTAAACAAAAACTCTCCCTTGGGAATTCCTGAGTGAGTATGGTCTTAATGTCCTTAGAACCGAGGGTGCTTTCAGGAAGATATTTTAAACCAAAGATGTGAGCTGTGTTTACAGCATGCCTGGTTCAGTAGATGTTAGAGTGAGTTTTGTCATAGTGCTACCCAGCTGTTTATTACTCAAAGGAAAATAAGTTCTGAACGTGTTCTCTAACATGTTGAGGAAAAGCAGTCTGGAAACTTATTGCATTATAATATTTGAGGGACCTAACTAAGTTTGCTGCAAGTCTCAGGAACCACTAATTAAAAGTGAAAATCATTAAAATATAAACATACTGCACTTCCCTTCTGTCTCTCTTTAGTCTGTGAAGCCACCAGTTCAAGCTCTCTGCTTGGGGCATTTATTGCACTCAGGGTTAGCACCTACAATTACATTTTGTGTTGTGTGTGTCCGGTTTTCCCACTAATTGTGAAAGCCATCCTGAGGTGACTGAAGTGAGACGTGGGTGCCAGTGTCACAGCGTTGAAGCTGCTGTACAGTACTGGTCTCTGTGCTTGATTTCTTCTTTCCCTCACTGTCTCCTTTACAAACAGCAGCACCCAGCAGCTGTTCTTGGACCCCGTCCTTCAACATGCTAAAGGCTGAAGTGTATAGACTTTTTAGACATTTCAAGGAACAAAATAAGGATCCCTAGCTGACCCAGTCAAAGACCAAGAGAGGAAGGAACTCTGCAAGCCAGCTGACTCCAACATCAAAATGTACCTGCAGCTGATGGCAAGGATGCATCTTCAATCTAAAGTACAAGCTGGCTAACATCACAAGACCATGAGCCTGCAGACCACAGGGCTTTTTTCCCCCATCTTTTACTAATATTGTTTTGGTCCTTTTTAATTTGGTTATTGACCTTTCAAAACTGGAATTCGTGGTCTGAAATAACAAATGATCGCGGTGATCCCTGCACTTTCCCAGTCTTAGGGCCACACTCCTGGAAGGAGGGCCTTCCATCCCCAGGATCCGTCTATGGGATTCTACAGTGTCCTCTCCAGCTTCTGAATGTTCTCACTTAACACACTGGGATGCACAAAATTTACCTCTGGTGGTGTGGTAAATCCCCCATTGCTGTTCATTTAGGCTATTTCAGATTTTTACGTAAAATACATAATTCTGTTATTAATAACATTTTGCATGTATCTTTTTATGCATTAGTGTTTTTAGGATAAATTCTTACCACTAGAAGGATAGAGCATTGAAGTGTTTTTTACTTTTATATATTCTGCCAAAATCCCCTCCAGAAACCTCTGTACATGTATATAGTCTAAAGAGCAATATAGAGAAATAGATATCTGCACATTTTGTTTTGCTCTGAGAAATCACCAAAACACAATAGAAAAAAGAATATGGAAGAGGAGAGAATCAATGTTCCCCATTTTGCTGAACAAAATTTGTCAAACCTAGAGGCCAAAGGAACTCATTTCTTTTTCCTGTAAAGGTTTCAAGAATTCCTCTGTGAAATAATTTTTCTTTTAAAATTTCATTTTGATTTATTTTTCATGCTTCTTTCCCATCCTTTCTTCTTCTTTGGGGCAGCCTTTAAGGCTTTTCCCATATCAGAAATAGCTATTGTCAACAATTTTCCACTTAGTTCAAACTTTTAGTTAAAAGAATTTCTTAGGCTAACTTTGTATGTTTCCTGTCTCCATAGCTCTGGAAGACGGAACTTGTAGGCCTTTGCTCTGGGATAGTGAACACAATCCAATAGTTTATGCATCTCCTCCATAGAAGATATAGGTATAGTCAAGTTTAAATATGAAACCATTTTAAAACTCATCTCTGTCTTTCTTTTTAAGACAATGCCATTTTTATTCAAGCACAAAATCTTGCATCTCTTTGACCACCTGATACAATGTCCTCTGCAACATCTCAACCATTGTTCCTCAACTAGACCACCAAAGTAACCTCAAAATGGCTTTTTGCTATCTCTCTTGTTGGCTGTCCACATTCTATGCTGACTCCAAGGTGCTCTATAAACAGACAGGCTGTCTATCCATTTCTGTGCTATAACTGAATGCCACAGATTAGGTCATTTATAAAGAGGATAAGTTCATTTGGCTCTCAATGCTGCCAGGTAAGTAACATAAGAACATGAAGCATGATCTGCTGAAGGATTCTTGGTATGACACAAAACGACAGGAAGTATTACATGACAAGAGAGCAAGTATGGGGTATTCATCCAGTTTCTACTCTGATAAAGCCAATAACACCATCATGGAGCCTCACCACCACATCATCTGATCAGAATCATCTCCAAAAAGGCCCACATCCAAATCCTGTGAGATGTGACTTTGGGGATGAAGCTTCCAGAACATGAATTTTTGGGAGACACATTGAAACTATAGCTCAGCCAAGATGAGATCATGTCTCTTCCTCACTGAAAACCTCCCAGTGAATCTCAATGGCAGTTAGACAACAGCCCCAGCTCTTTATGTGGTGTAGGTGACTCAGTCAGATTTGGCCCTTGTCTTTGGCTCTTGATCAAGTTGGGTCATCTGCTCTTTTGTCCTGCCTTGGTCATCGTCTCCAGCCAAGCAAGTCTTTCTGTCTTTCTGCTTATTGAACTTGGAGTCACAGTCTGTACTCTGAGAAGCCAGATTCAGTCCCTCGAGAAGCCAAATAAAACAAACACATACTAAAAAGCTGAAAAGGAGATTTATTCAATGTAGCCACATTATGGAAAGTGACAAAGAGATCCAGTGCCCCTACCAGTCCATTCTTCAGGTCCTGAGGTGATAGTAAAGTTTAAATAGAGGGACAACACTATGCACATCTAAGCATTTCCAGTTCAGAAGTAGCTCTTCCTATCACTGCCCTGTCATTGTCTATAAGGTTGTAGACTCTAGAAAAGAGTTTCAGGGAGAAAAATGTCCCTCTGGAAAGCCCAGGTTTTTCTTCTACTGTCACAAGATCCCTGGGGAAATTCATTTTTTTGGTCCCTTGATTTGATAGCTTGATAGCAAAAGTGTCTCATTAGAATATAATCATTTCTTCCAGGTTAGTTACATTTCTTCTTTGCCAGCTTTGTCCTTGCCTTGATATCTCTTTATATACTGGTCCTTCTTGGCCAGTGTGTCAGTTAGATTTTATTTCATGTGCATGTGTGTTTTGCCTCCAAGTGTACCACATGTGTGTCCCTAGAGCTTAGAAGATGTCATTAGATCAACTGCAACAGTGCTGGGAATTCAACCCCAGTCCCCTGGAAGAGCAACCAGTGCTCGTAAACCTTGAATCATCTTTCCAGCCTAGACCATCTTTTTTAACACAATACCTTCTATCCCTCCTTCTGCTACTTATGTTCTCTTTAGAGCATATATTAAGATCTGAAATTGTATTACTATTTTTTTTACTATATATTTATCACTATGCCTGTCTTCCTTACTTTGCAAAGATATATGAGTTCTATGATGCAGACAGCTGGTCTACCTTACTTAGCAGCACCTGGGACAGTATCTAAAACAGAACTAGGAGTCAGTGAGCTTGAATGAATGAATCATCACAGAATGGAATCTCCCCTTCACCAAATCTTCTGTGTTCTGGGACTGATTTCTCTAAATACTGGATGCAGCTGTCTCTTCTCCATAGTTCCCTATTTTATTCTGAGCTTTGATCCTCATTCTTAGGCTACCTTATGAACTGCTTTGATGATACCCTGCTTTTTAATTTAATTTAATTTTTAATTCTTTATCAAAAGGAGCTTTTTGGTCCTGATGCTTTCTGGCTTAAAACTTTCAGTGATTCCTATGCCATGAAAGCACCTGGGCAAGCCATCTTCAAACCTACTCTTTATATGGCCAATGCACAGGAGGTGACTGTTTTTTGACAGACTTCCTTGATCCCAACAGTTAGCATAGGATCCAAGCACCATTTCCCCAGAGACAGAGCAATTTTGTGAATGTAAAAGTGAAAAATTGTGCTGATAATGCTGAATGCCTTAGTGCAGATGGGTGTGAACTTAACACTGAGCAGTTGGGAGAACAAATATATCCCTGTTTTGATGCCACTGATTTGGCTTGTGCTTCCCTGTCTCTCATTAGGTTTCTGAAGGATGTGATTTCTGAAGGAGGATTTGGCATGGCTTTGCAGGACTCCTATAGTCTGACCAACTCTTCTTGCCCTCATTTTTTCCTTCTTTTTCTCTTTTCTTTTTGATTCAGAGTCTTACTATACAGCCCTGGTTGCCCCCACCTTTACATCATTATTCTTGGTTCTACCATTTTTCCCCCAACATAATATTTTGATTGATTATTTGGGGATTTCATACAATGAATCCCAATTATACTCAGTTCCAATTCTTTCCAGGTCCACCTTTCCACCCTTACGACCTCCCCAAAAAAAACCCACCAAGTGAAATTTCTGTTTCCCATATACTCATTGAAGTATGTTTAAACTCCCAGTAGTATGTTTAAACTCCCAGTGGCCAGCCCTTTAAAGATAATTTAGTCCTTTCCCATCCCCCCTACGAGAAGTCAACAATCTTTGTCATAATTTTTGAGGACTCTTTTTCAATGATTTACTTTCCAGAATGTTTATTTTTTTCTTTGTGGTCAGGGAAAGGTTGTTACAGGAGGCTTCAATGTCTCTCATACTCAATTATGAGTCCGGGGTCATAGATACCACTGTAACAGACGCCTCCTTGCCCATAGCAGCCAGTGGCAGCATGGGTTATGGACTTCTACAGGGTTTCCTGTGGCTGCATGGACTATAGACTTCCGTGTACTCTCTGGAAGCAGCACCGACCACGGACCTCATAATAGCAACATCGTCCCAGCCTGGATCATGGACATCAACATGGTTTCAGGTGGCAGCACGGATCATGGACATCCACAGAGCCTCTAGCTGTACCAGGGAAGATGAGTGTCATCATGGTACCTGGTGGCTGTCCAGATGATTGTAGATGTCAACATGGCCTCTGGGGACAACACAGGCCATGCACATCAACATGGCTCTCCAGCTGATGGGACAGCCCACTTGAGCATATGGCTCTGGCAGGCTTTGCCCTTCTCTCCCATTCCCTCTGACTTGCTAAAAGCCCTTAGATTGCATTCCTAAAGCTAGCCACCAAAGTCTATTCCCTTATTTGGTCACTTCCTCCTCTTAGGGAAGACTACCAAGGTCCAGCTTTCCCTTGTCTTCTCTCTCCTTTACCAATGCATCCTAACCCATTCTAACACAGATCTCCCCTTTTCCTCCTCTTAAAAATTACAACTTCGAGATCATTTGCTGCTGTTTTCTGCCTGAGTCATAAAGTAGCCACTTTAACTTTTCTACCCCATTTAATAAAGGATCTCTCTGTGAAAAGAAGTGTTTGTACTTAATCCAAGATCTGGGAGAAAGTCCCCGCTGTTCAGGGTTTCTTTCACAAGCAGCAACACAGATCATGGTCATCTACATGGTCTCTGATGGCAGGATGGATCATAGACATCTGCATGGCCTCAGATAGCAGCACAAACAACAGACATCCACATGGCCTCTGGTGGCAGTGTGGACAATGAACATCAATATGGTCTCAGGAGGAAGCACAGATCATGGACACCAACATGGCCTCCAAAAGTACCATGAACCATGGGTATCAACATGGCCCCTTTCAGTATCTTGGACTACAGTCACTAACATGGGTCAGGTGGCAGCACAGACCACAGGCATCAACATAGACCATGGATATCAACATGGCCCCAGTGGGAACACAGACCATGGACATCTATATAGTCTCCAGTAGTAACATGGTTTATGAGCCTTGACTCAGTTTATGGTGACATTCTGGACCATGGACACCAGCACATCCCCAGCTGTAGCACTGACCATGGAGGTTTTATGGGGAGGCCCAATCCAGAAAATTAACCATTCTTTATCTCAGGCATCCTACCATTGGTCAAAGACAGGGCAATTGTGGGGCTGGGCAGCATATTCAGGGGCAAAACCTGCATGGGTTCCAGGCTGCTACTCAACACCTTGCTGGCCCTAGGTTTTTTGAGGAGGCCCAAATATAGAAAATGAACCATTCTCTCATGGATATCTTGTTATTGCTCAGAGTAAGGGTGATCATGGGGCTGTGTATAATATTTGGAGGCAGAGTCTGCACAAGCTCCAGGCTGCTGCTCACCACCCTGCGGGCCCTGCTTGGCGACTATACACTCCCCTGTCTACCTAAGCTGCACCCCCACACCTGTGTCTCTAGTTCTGTCTCTCTCTGCCACCCACATGCCTGCTTCTTTCCACCATCCTTCCAACCTCTCCATAGCATCTTTATTCATTAAAGTGGCATTGCAAACTACAGTGTGTCACACAGTATACACATACATACACACGTGCGTGTGTGTGTGTGTGTGTGTGTGTGTATGTATGTATGTATGTATGTATGTATATGTCCAAATAGCTTTATATGCAAATACTTATTGCAAGGAGTCACTGGTCTGGTTCAAGGTCTCTGGTTGCTGAAGCACCATAAATGCTAGACTATTGCTGAGACTCCTCTCAGATATCCTGTTGTTGCCCAGAATCAGGGTGATTTTGGGCTGGGTAGGGGACCCAGGAGCAGGAGTCAGTAGAGCTCCAGACCACTGCATATCTCTGCTTTCGGTGAAGACCAACCAGCCAGCTCACTGGGCATGACCACCCTGCCTGTATTCTGTCTTTGAGTGCTCAGATTATAGGCTTGAGTCACAACACCCAACCCTCACTGTTTATCTGAACTGCAGTTTCTGATGCACCTTAATTATGGTTTGTTCTTACCCATCCTTACTATGGTGCTCGTCAGGTGCCAGGTGACTTCTTTCCTTCTTTGTTTCCAGTCCTCCTTGTTTTGTTCTTTGGCTTTGTTTTTTGTTTTGTAAAAAAAAAAAATTCACTTTTATCTCTATGTGTTCTAGCTAGTTGTTGTCAACTTGATAACCTAGAGTCAACTGGTTAAGAGAGAACTTCAACCAAGAAAACTTCACTGTTATATTAGCCCATAGATGTAGGCAAGTATGCGGTATTTTCTTGAATAAGGACTGATGTGGGAGAACCTAGGCCACTACATGTAGTGCCATCCTTGGGCAGGTGGTCCTTGGGTTTATAAGAAAGCAAAGTGTGCAATCCAGAAGGAGCAAGACCAAAGGAGAAAGTCAGGAGGAGCAAGCAAATAAGCAGCATCCTTCCATGGATTCTGTTTCAGCTCCTGCCTGTAGGATCTTACGTTGAGCGCTTGTCTTTGCTTCCCTCAATGGACTATGACCTTTACTCCCTAAGTTCCTTTTGGTCATGGTGTTTTATCATAGCAGAAGAAAGTGACTAAGACAGTGTGCATGTGTTTGTGTCTGTGGATAAAATATGTTCCTGTGTGTTTGAGCACCCACAGAAGTCAGAAGAGGGTATCCGATTCTGTTGGTTGTGGGCCATCTGACATGGGTGTTGGGGATCCAGCTCTGGCCTCTGGAGTAAGAGCAAGCATTCGAGTGCTGAAACATTGCTTCATCTTTGCCTTTCTGTTCTTTCAAACTGAGATTCCCTTTTCCCTTCTCCATGAAGACTCATAGAAGATAATCACATTTGCCCTCATCCTCTAAGCCACTCTACTACTTGTTGCTTGTGACATTTATTTTAAAATAACCACACACATTCTCAATATTACATCATAGACCAAAATGTCAAAAATGCATATGCATATAGGGGTCAGGTATTTGATGTAAATCTATAAATTGGGCCAGTATATTGTGTTAATGAGTGATAACACTGTGTCTGGGAAGGTGTGCCTTCTATGTAGTGTGGTCCTATGTTAATAGTGTTAATATTTAGTGTGTGGGGTAAGCAGGCATGCTCATTGGACCAGGTTCCTGGCAGCCCATTTGAAAACTCTTTCATTTATTTATAAGCACTTATTTTTTATGTCTTACTTGTCCAAGCATATTTCAAGGACACTAAAGCCAGGGCCCTTGTGTGTAAATATCCTTTATCTCTTGCAATGCCGGCAACACAATAGCTACTCAATGTGCAGCTGTTGGGGAACGGATGGCGCTGGCTGTACTATAAGGGTTATTAACTGTGTGGTTTTCCCCCATCACACCCCTACCCCTGGCTCTTTATTTGAAATTATGTCCTGGAGAGGAGAAATAAAGGTTGAGTAGGTTTTGTACTCTCCTCTAGAGAATGAGCAATGCCACATTCTTTAGAATTGTTTTGGAAAGGAGCTAGACAAATTTAAGAGGGCATAACTTTCAAGTTCATAGCATAATTTTTTCTGTTCACATGATGAATCAATTGCCACATTTTAGAAATGAGCCAGGACCTTTCGATTACCTATTCCAATCTTTCTCCCAATGTAGAAATGCAGTTTTCATCCTAAGGCATGTGGTTTCTGGCTGAGCATTTCCAGGCATCCCTTCTTTGTCGAGAGAGTTCAGTCCTTTGTAGAAAACAAATATCTTTCACCTACTGAGACCCAGTCAAACCCCAATCTTGAAGTATTATTGCTTTTCATTCTGTTTAGCAGACATCCACCATATGCCTACTGCAAACATGCACAGATATTTCAGAAGAGAAATGAAAAGGCCAAAAAGAAAAAGTTTCCAAAAAGCTGAACTTCAAGAAGTGCTTGACTTCTTGGAAGACACATGGAGAACATAGGAAGGGTAGACACAGTCTCCGCCTCTGCCCATGCTAGTGTTACACTGCTGACATTTGCTAGGCACTTAACTTCTTTACACATTTTTAATTCAAATAAGTAATGATCATCTGTAGTCATGATACAAGGCTCTACTATGGATAATATTATGGATTAAGCAAATGAAATGCTGGATTAAGTAGTGGAGATAGAAAGGACTCTAATCCTATTTTCAGCTATTGATAATGACCATGACCATGATTTGGTAGCGTTTATGGGGCTACCACATGGAGACAGTTCAAACACTCCCCCACCCTGCAAGTGCATTTGTTTTGGATGTTGAAGTTGATTCTGCAGTAGATGATTTTTCGTAGTGGGCAGTGAGGGGATTTCTTTGAACACAGTGAAGCTCTTGGGGGAACAAGGGAGTTTTTCTGCAGGTCAGAAATTGGCTTAAAGGGATGGAGAAGAAGACAAGCTGGCTGGACTGTGGCTAGGAAGTAGGGCAGGAGGGTAAGTTCTCTCAATAGATTGAGCTTGCATATTTAAACTTTTAGCTGGTCAAAAAAAGAGATGTTTAGACTGTCTTATCAGGTTACCATATGTAGGACCAAAGGAGAAAAAGGAGCAGACTTGAAAGCTGTGAGCAGCCACACAGGAAAGTGGAATCCGACTCTATTATGACTCTCAGTTTTTAATTTAAGGCGTAATCAAAATATCTTGGGCAAGAACATGATATTCAGGATGGAACTCACAGACATTTCACTAATTGCCTACCATTTATCTTTTTCTGACCACAGTAACCTTTAAAAATATTTTAAATTATGTTTCTGTGTGTATATCTGCATACAGGTATGTGTATTTGAGTATGGGTGTCTGTGGAAGTCAGAAGACGGTATTAATCTCTTGGACTCAGAGCTATGGGGGGCAGTTGTCAGCTATATGACATAGATGCTGGAAGCAAAATTCTAGTGCTTGCAAGGGTAAGCACTCTTAACTGCTGAAGCATCTCTCCAGCCTGTCACTTCATTGCGTGATCCTATGCCCCAATCTCAGCAGAAATGCAATAGGTACCCTTAAACCTTCAGCTTAGAGCCTTGCTATTCTTACGAAGTTAGAATCTTTGTACACACATATACACATTCACACATACATTGAAATGAATGTGTTTGCACTCTAAGTATGTGTGTATAGACAAGCAGGGATTTGATTTTTCTTCCCACAATTTGG
The DNA here is from genome assembly GCA_902168325.1 of Peromyscus nudipes. Classification (NCBI taxonomy): domain Eukaryota; kingdom Metazoa; phylum Chordata; class Mammalia; order Rodentia; family Cricetidae; genus Peromyscus; species Peromyscus nudipes. The sequence continues at coordinate 2,686 of CABHPH010000482.1, read as the reverse complement.
GTAAGGATTGTGTGTTGATTTTGCAGAATCAAAGCAGTGGGTTGCATGTGATGAGTGAACAACACATCTGTCGTTCTCAAATAAGTGGAACTACAGAGAGAGCTGTGAGGATGTACACACTTTGGCACTTTTTATGCGTTGACATTTTTGGCATGATTAGCTATTCAGACTGAATTCCTCAAGGATGCAGTTTGGTGAGGTTGGGCATAGAGTTAAATGGTGTCCTAGTTGGGACTCTCATGGGACTGAGAAAAGCATCGCTCACAATAAATGTGCTCACTGTAGGCACAACCCAGAACCAAAAGTCATCTAGGAACCTCCATCTGTAAGTTCCAAGAACCACAAAGAAAACACTTAGAATTCGGATAAAGGGAGGTATCTGACAGTAGATTTTAAAGAGCTTTTGCTTGTTTGTTTTGTCTGTTTTGAGAGTTTAAAATATTTTCTGTTGTCGCTGCTTGATAACTTTCAGGTGCCATATTTTTCTAGTGAAAAAGAATCTAGATAAATTCTGGACAAGGAAGCTGCTCCCTATTCATTTCATAAAGTGAGAAAAGTTTTAAAAATAGAAAAGTGCTGTTGGGACAGATTAAATGATTAAAAGCAGAGAAAATTAAAGTTTAATGTAATCTCAATGATGACTTAAAATATTGAAATTAGAATCTGATGCCAGGTGCCCAAAACATAGCAAATCACACAATTAGGCAAAATTTTCAGTAAAATCTATTTCTTTACAAATGCGAGTTTATAAACCTTAAGTGTGTCTTCCAGGCTTAGTGATGAACAGTAGTACCTAACACATCACACTCAGCTTCGACATGGAAAGCGAGCCCTTGGCTGGCTATTGTTATTTTCATGTAGATTAAATATCAACATCATTACTTGTGTCAGTCTAGATACAAAATGCAAAGCTTGCTGAATCCGTATTGGTGCACACTCTTGCTGTGACATTTTATGTCTTTGGTGTAGTGTATTATACTAGGGATATCTTTTGATGTCTCCCATATCAAAAGTCTTTCCACCAGCACTGTGGGGGGTGTGAATTGCTCTTAGCACTTTCCTATGCCTGGAAACAGAAGCAGAAACAAGTCATTGGATTTGAACCAGGTTGTTACCCTTCAACACAAGAATTCTTATAACTGATAACCCTAGAGTGCTCAGTCTACTGTCTAGCCAGCTGGCTTCTATCCCTAAACTTCTGGTTTCTTGTTTGAATGCATGATACTTCTAGGCCCCTAAAAGGTACATCTTAAATAGGGTGCCAAAGAGAATAATCAATAGAGCACACTACTCTCCCTGGAGGAATACTCTTCAACTGATTACCTACCCCACTTCATTTTTTTTTCTTTTTTTAATTCGGAGCTGAGGACTGAACCGAGGGCCTTGCTCTTGTTAGGCAAGCGCTTTACCACTGAGCTAAATCCCCAACCTGCACTTCACTTTTATATGTTTTTTATGGATAATGCAGAAGAAAAATTTCTGTGGGAAGTTAGCTTGACTTCTTAACATATTTCAGGAAAAATACGTCTGAATATCTGTGGAAAGTCTTCATTTTGACAGGTAAAAATACTGGATTTGGGAACTGGAGAACAAGAAAGGTTTTTCAAACTAAGAAGCAATCAGAAATGGGGTTAATAACAGAGGTGATAAGAAATACCCAGAGGATGCCAGGTGTGGTGGCGAACACCTTTAATCCCAGCACTCGGGAGGCAGAGGCAGGTGGATCTCTGTGAGTTCGAGACCAGCCTGGGCTACAGAGTGAGTTCCAGGCAAGGCGCAAAGCTACACAGAGAAACCCTGTCTCGAAAAACCGTTAAAAAAATACCCAGAGGAGGGCTTTCCATGGTGCAGACCTTGGCATAATGAGACCATCAGGACAATTTGAAGCATATAAAATTGAGCTTGTTCATGAACACGAGCTAGAAGCTTTATTAGGAAATCAACTGTCCATGACAGAAGAGTTTCAGTTTCTTGGCAAAATGCCTTGGCCAAACAAAAAGAATTCCAATGCTTTACTGACAGCTGAGGTAGAATAACTTTTTACAGTATGTGATCTATCATGTGGCACAATTTGTAAACTTTCTCAAAAGAGTGACAGTCTACAGTGGGTTGTATTTGTGGACTTCATATATAAAAACAAAAGAACCAGGTTTAACAAAAGGATAAATCTATAACTTATCAGTATTAAAATCAGAAAAATTCCCATTGCTTTTTTAAGCAGTGCAACGAGACATAGAATAATCAATAATAAGTTTCCAGAGTTAAGGGCATCGTTTAGAAATGAAAAACAGTTGTGTGATATTTGTTGCCAGGGTTAGAGAGTAGCCAGAAAGTGATACCCAAGAAGGCCTTCAAAAGACTTTTAAATGTAGAATTAATTCCTCTTCCCCTTCACCTCATTCCATCTACTCTTCTTCCTCCCCCTCCCCCTCCCCTTCTGCCTCCTCCTTTTCCTCCTCCTTATTCTCCTTCTCGCCCTCTCTATTTCTCCTACTGGAAAATGAATAGCTGTGTAGCCAAAGCTGGCTTTCAACCCATGGCCGTCCTTGGCCTCCAGATGTTGATGTTAAAGGTATGAGCTACCATGCCAGGCATAATTCTGTATTTATTCCCATTCACAAGCCTTGGTTGCAGTGAAATCCTTCCTTCCATATATCTACCCAACATCATTTCATGGCTTATATGT
>CABHPH010000481.1:35487-65061 GCA_902168325.1 Peromyscus nudipes | reverse complement strand
AGACAGGGTTTCTCTGTGTACTTTGGTGCCTGTCCTGGATCTCGCTCTGTAGACCAGGCTGGCCTCAAACTCACAGGGATCCGCCTGGCTCTGCCTCCAGAGCCAGTGCTGGGATTAAAGGTGTGCGCCACCACCACCACCACCACCACCACCACCGCCACCACCGCCTGGCTAGATTATTTTTTTACAGGAGGCAAATGTGAGAACTGTTTTAGTGTAACCACATATCTGCTTTTGTCTTTGTTCCTTACTGTTTTCTGTAGATCAGGCTTCCATCGGGTGTCCTGTTCCATTCATATGAGACGCGTCTCCTTACAGATTTGCTTGCAATGAATTTGTCTAGTTTTTGTGTGACAAGCTTTCTATTTTATTAATTTATTTGGGGGGGGGTATGAGTCAGAGAATAACTGCCCAAGAGTCACTTCTCTGCTCTGGCCATGTGGGACCTGGGGAATAACTCCAGTTGTCTAGATCAAGGTTTCTTTTTTAATTCCAGTATTCTCAGGATATCACACGACTGCCTTCTGGCTTACAGAGTTTCTGAAAGAAATTGTGTTTTGCTTTTAAGATTTTTCTCTTTATTATTATATTGTTTTTCTTTTTTTGATCAGGTGGGTCGTGGTATGCTTCAACATTGTCTTCTTTATGTATTTCCCCCTCAATGCAGATTACTGACTTTATTAATCTCTAGTTTCATGAGCTTTGGGGAACTGGCAGCTTTTATTTCTTCAAGTATAATTTCCCTTCTCTCTGGGACTAGAGAGATGGTTCAGTGGTTAAGAGCACTGGCTATCCTTCCAGAGGACCCGAGTTCAATCCCCAGAACTGACATGGGGGCTCACAACAATTTGTAACTCCGGTTCCAAGAGAACCAATGCCCTCTTCTGGCCTCAGGCACCAGGCATGCACCTAGTGTCCAGACATACATGTAGTTAAAACACCCATACACATAAGATAACAAATTAAAAGAGATTTTAATTAAAAGTGTTTTTCTGTTCTCTCCATCTCTCCTCTTCTGGGCTCCAGGTACCACGTGGCATGCCCCACAAAGGCCCGATTCTCTTCTTTTCCTGTCTTCTCTCTTTGCTTTGTTTCTGCTGCATTATCTTCATGCTCATGGCTTTTCCTTCTTTGGGGGTTTAACCTGCTATTAGTGAATTTCAGGTGTTTTAGAATTCTGGCTTGGCATCTTACACTTCATCATTTGTTACATTCGTGTTTCCATTTTGACTATTTATATTGCTCTTTTGAGGTCTTTGCCTCTTTTGTCTGTCACTTCTGGATCTTTTTCTACTCCCTGATTATTTATTCCCCTGGTAACAAGTCACACGTTACTACACCTTTGTATGTCAGGGACATTTTTATTGGGTGCTGGATGGTTTAAGTGTCCATAGTCCAGGGCTAGATTGTGTTGACTTTCATTAAAGAGTGTATCAAGTGTTTACTTTTCAAGGAAGGTGGCCAAGTCTCCTTTGGATATTTTATCGTCTGGCCCTTTCTGTTTCCCTGGTTTCTGTTTGCACAGCTCTCTCTTCCCTGAGAATTCTGTGTTGCCCTCTCTGGGCCATGACCTGTGCTTCTTTAGCGTGTTGGAATCATGGGGCTCCTTAGTTCCTACAGCTCGGTGACATGTCCAGGCAGTAGGCCAGGTGGTCCACTTAGTGACCACGCCCTGCAGTGCACGTGTCTGTGACGAGATGCAGTGGGTCATGTACTTAGCTCTAGCTCCAGGCAGTAGGAGGATGTCCTGAACTACCTCCCCACAGCATAATCAAAAGCTTGCCCCTCAGAGGCAGGTGATATCTATGAGTTCGAGGCCAGCCTGATCTACAAAGAGAGTTCCAGGACAGCCAGGGCTACACAGAGAAACCTTGTCTCAAAATAAATGAATGAATGAATGAATGAATGAATAAATAAATAAATAAATAAATAAATAAGTGAAAGAATGAATAAATAAATAGATAAATAAATAAAATAAAAAAGCTTGCCTCTGTGGAGTGTGCATGTGTTTAATGTCATTCTCTGCAGCTGGCCTCCATTCCAGCCACAGCTGCTGGCCCTTCCATGTGTAGCACTTGGGTGTCCTGGCACTCTGGAAGTGACCTCCCCCATTCACTCTTGCCTTTCCTCCCTCCCTCTGCAGAAGAAGTGTGAACGTTACTGGGCCCAGCATCAGGAGCCACTGCAGACTGGGCCCTTCTGCATCACCCTGGTAAGCTGGGGCAGGGATGGGAACAAGGTGGGTTCTGCAGGCCTCCGGTAGTGTGGAAGATCTCAAGGAAGATGTGTCAAATGAGAAGCCTTGGGCTGGACCTGGAAGGATGAGCCATTTTCTCACAGCTCCCTTACACTATGGAAAACTCAGAATTCTTTGGGGGTTGCCATGCAAACTGTCAGAACACAATTTAAAGTTTTTAAAATTTATTTTCACTTTTATTATTATTATTATTATTAGTTATTATTGTCATTAGTGTGTGTGTGTGTGTGTGTGTGTGTGTGTGTGTATTTTTGGAGAATCAAGGGCTTCACACATGCTGGGTAAGTGTTCTTCCCAGGCCCTAGTACTTTTGACTATGATTACTGTCAGCTCTGTAACCAAATTGTACCTGTTCAGGTTTCTGCAATTCATATTTCTTTACCATGTCCAGAGCACTGGAGGAAGTAACTACAGGTAGTTAGCCATTAACAGATGCAGTGGACCATTGTATTTCAGAACAATAAAACTCTCTGTGTTCACTGTAAAGGGATTAAATTGGTTTGTATAGTCATTCCTCTTTCCCTGTTCTGACAAAAGCTTCCTTGAAAGCTTTGGGAGAAGTTTGGACCAAAGGAAAATCTAAAAATATTATCAGTACAGGAATTCATTTGAATTAAAAATATATGGCTAGATCATCATTGGTTATGAAAACAATTTTTTTTTTGAGACAGGGTTTTTCTATGTAGTCTTGGCCATCCCGAAATTAGCTCTGTAAACCAGGCTGGCCTCAGATTCACAGAAATCCACCTGCCTCTTCCTGTTGATTAAAGATGTGGGCCACCGCTGCCCAGCTGACTGTGAACCATTTAAAGATATTCTGCTGAAGTAAAATACTATGTAACGGGAATGTACAAGGAAGCAAGAAAATATAAGTACGCTGAGAATTGGGGATTGTGACAAGGACACACTATGTAAGCTAGTCCAACAGAGTCTGAACTGTAAGACATGCCCAGCAAGCTGGATTGTCGCTCAGCCACATGGGAAGTAAGTCTGTGATCCCAGGAATGTAAGAACAGCACCGCAGGCCAAAGAATCTTAAAAATGTCTTTAGTATTTGATTTTTATCAAAATGCTTTGCTTCCACCAGGCATGGTAGTACACACCTGTCTTCCCAGCACATGGGCAGCCGAGGCAGGAGGATCTCATGTTTGAGGCCAGCCTGGGCTCTACAGCAAGACCTGTCTCAAAAACAAAAAACAAAACCTAAACCTTCGCTTTCTAGAAATATGAAACGTGTCACTGAAGATCTCTGTTTCTCTTCTGTTTTCTCTTTCCTCTTCTCACATGCGCAGACAAAGGAGACACCAGTGAATGCAGACATTGTTCTTAGGACCCTCCAGGTTACATTCCAGAAGGTACTGAGAAGGCAAAAGGTGAAGGGGCTCTTGGGTGGGAGGAGCTGTTTCCACCTCTGTAAAATGGGACACTCGGGACAGTGATCAGTTTTCATCACCCTCAGTTATGATGCAGTGGGCTTGTGTTTCCTTGTGGTGCTGGGGATGGAGCCCACAGCCTTGTGCATGCTCTTTCCCTGAGCCTTATCTGGTGGATTTAAATGGGCTATGCTTAGAACTATAGTCGGTGCTCAATAAATGTATGCTTTTCTATTCTCTGTTTCCCTGTCCCAGGAATCCCGCTCTGTGCACCAGCTACAGTATATGTCCTGGCCAGACCATGGGGTTCCCAGCAATCCCGATCACATTCTCACCATGGTGGAGGAGGCCCATCGCCTCCGAGGAGCTGGCCCTGGACCCCTCTGTGTTCACTGCAGGTTTAGGGAACAGGCTTTATGGGGATCTGGTGAGGGTGAGACAGAAAAGCCGGGGAGAGAGGTTATGGCTGGGAACCAGCCTCCCTTCTCAGTTGCCTCTTTTGAGAAACTTCTGGCCGTATGTTCATGGCACAGTGAGCTGGAATCGTTAGCATTTGTTGAGCACAGACTGCCAACTGGGGAGTAAGCATATAACTAACTGGTACTTCGCAAGTCTAAGCGAATAAAAAAAGGTTTTAGAAGAAATAACTCAGTGGGTAAGGTACTTGCTGTACATGAACTTGAGTTCAGATCTCTAGAACCCAGGAAAAGCCAGGATGGGTGACTTGCCCCTGTAACCCCAGGGCTGGGTGAGGGGTAGACAAGTGGACCCATGGGACTTGCTAACCAGCTAGTCAAGCCAATCTGTGAGTACCCAGTTTAGTAAGAGACCCTGTCTCAAATGTAATGTTGATCTCTGGTCTACACACACACACACACACACACACACACACACACACACACACACACGTGCATGCTAGCGTACAAATAAAAACAAAAAGATTTTATTTGAAATTATAATCTCGGGATCCTGCAATTTAAGAGATAATGCAGGGGATCTCCCTCAGCTCCACCCGGAATTCTCCGTATAGAAGAGGGGTTGTGGCATCTGTACGGTTAGGCAGGTCTGATATCTCAGGACTTAGGAAGCTGAGGTCAGAGGATCGAGAGGTCCAGGCCAGCCTGGGCAACACAGCAAGACCTTTGGGAAGGGGAGGAGGGCAAGAACAGAATAACGGGGAAGAAGTCATTGTGAGCACGCCATGATGGAGCCTGCTCTGATTCTTGCTTGTCAGTGCTGGGTGCGGACGAACCGGTGTCCTGTGTGCTGTGGATTACGTGAGGCAGTTGCTGCTGACCCAGGTATGGCGTCGTCTTCTCCGTGTGCAGAGTGTCCCACGCCTGCCTACCAGGGCCTGTTCACACTCCCCCCTCTCTATCCCAGACAATCCCACCCAATTTCAGCCTCTTCGACGTGGTCCTTGAGATGCGGAAACAGCGGCCCGCCGCAGTGCAGACGGAGGTTTGTGCTGGGCCTGTCTTCCCATTTCCCCGGGGGCACCGGGAGGTGCCCGTATTTCACCATTTTCCCTTCTCAATGACCACTCGCCCAACAGGAGCAGTACAGGTTCCTGTACCACACAGTGGCCCAGCTCTTCTCCCGTACTCTCCAGAACACCAGCCCCCACCATCAAAATCTCAAGGAGGTACAGAGCCCCCAGTTCCACTCTTTTTTGTCTTATACTCCCCCCGCGAACAGCAACTGACTCACTGTGAAAGGCGCCTTTGCCTCCTCCGGACCCCATCCTCGGGCTGTCCCCTTATCTCAGCACCCACAGTGACCAGCATAAGGGGCACGGCCTCACGACCCTCCCCTCCTGCTTTCCCTCAGAACTGTGCCCCAATCTGCAAGGATGCCTTGTCCCTCAGGACCTCCCCAGCCCTGCCTGCCTCATCCCGCCCACCAGGTGGGGTTCTCAGGTACTGGTTGACCCACTCACAGCTCACTCTTCTTCTGGACAGCTAACATTGTGGGTTAGCCTTGCCCTTGCTCTTCCAGACCGTAATTAACTAGGCAAATACGTTTTTAGACTCTTTTCTTTCTTTCTTTCTTTCTTTCTTTCTTTCTTTCTTTCTTTCTTTTCTCTCTCTCTCTCTCTCTCTCTCTCTCTCTCTCTCTCTCCCCCCCTCGTGTGTGTGTGTGTGTGTGTGTGTGTGTGTGTGTGTGTGTGTACACACACTACTGGGAGGTCAGAGGACAACCTTGGGTATGGGTCCTCACCTTCCACATGTTTTGAGACAATCTAGTCTCGCTGTGTACATCAGGCTTTTGGGAGATTCACCTGTCTCTGTCTCCCATCTCACGTAGGAGTTCTGGAGTTTACAGACACACACGACCAAGTCTGGCTTTACAGGGGTCTTCATTAGTTCCACTTGCCAATCTGTCCCTGTCCCCTCTGCTGTAGGGATGCTAGGGACACGGAACCCCGGTTTCAGCCCTCGGGTGGCCCGCCCCTTCCCTCCTTTCTTGCGCTGGGGACTGGGGCAAGCAGGCAGGAAGGAAGCCCGCACCCTGGGGTGAGCTTGCTCCCTCCCCTGCACTCCCTGTACTCGGCGCTTTCACTTCCTCTGCTTGCTGCTCGCTGCAGGAGCATCTCGGTGCCCGGGCCCCCGACCCTTCCCATGGCCGACACGTACACGTACGCTGTGGTGCAGAAGCGTGGCGCCCCCGCGGGCACAGGGCCGGGGACTCGGGTGCCCAGCAGCGCGGACACCACGCTCTACAGCCACGTGGCTCCGCGTTCCCAGCGGCCGATGACAAACACCGAGGACGCCAGGGGGACGACGCCACTGGGCCATGGTGAGTCGGGGCCCGCCCAGGATGCTGGGCTGAAGGCGACCTGCGCGTACCTGTTTGCGTGTTCCCCACCCTACTAAGGCTCGGGGTGGGGTGGGGTCTAAGCGGCCACGCGGAGGTCAGCTCCCGATCCAGTCGAGCCACGTCCCCGGGATCCTGACGGTCGGGGTTCAAGCCCCAAAATGAACCCCAGGTCAGGTCTCGGTTGAGAGGTTGTGTTGTCTAAGTCGGGCCCCAAAGACAGACCTGGGGACTTGGCCACGCCCATGGCTCCGCCTCCAACCGGCTACCTCGGGAAGGGAAGTCTGTGGCTGCGCCCTAGGTGGAGTCCCTGGGACTCGAGAAGGCTGCACGAGCTGACCCGTAGGGGTTCTCCCGCCTGCAGTTCCTGCGGATCAAAACCCTCCCGGGCCTGATGCCTATGAAGAAGTAACAAATGGAGCGCAGACTGGTGGTCTAGGTAAGTCAGTTCGAACCTAGGGTGCAGCCTTGGAGAGCCCCAGGAGTTTGGGAGTTTGGACTGGGGCGCGGGACTCAGGCTCTCCTTCAATACCAGGACCTGGGGGCGCGCCCGCGGGGAGGGGGTAGTGGTGGTGGTGGTGATCTGGGAGAGGTTACCTTTTCACGCCTCAGCTTCTGCACGGCGCCCTTCTTCTCTCAGGCTTCAACTTGCGCATTGGAAAACCCAAAGGGCCACGGGATCCTCCAGCGGAGTGGACACGGGTGTGAGTGCTGTGCCGGTGTTGGTGTCTGGACTCAGTGGTGGCTGGACTTCTGCAGCCGCCATGCTGCTGTGCACTGTGTTAGGAATGGGACTTGTCGGTCTGCATCAAAATAAAAGTTTCTCAGGGCGGGAAAAAAATAAGGGCTTTGCCCCAGTGATTATAACAATCAAACCCTGAAGCTTGGAGAGGTAAGTGAGAGATCACTGGTGGTGGGTCTACCTGAGAAAATTTAAGAAAGATCACCCGAAGTGGGCGTTGCAGCTCCCCTCTCCACAGAATGAGAGGTGTATCCTCAGACTGGGGCCTCCTTTGCCCAGACACTCAGGTGTCCCTGAGGATGGGTAGCTGGACTTCTTGCTGTTCAGACAGATCCAAGTCAAGCCTAGCTACAGCCAAGTGGACTGACCCCAAACAAGCAGGAGAGAGAGAGAGAGAGAGAGAGAGAGAGAGAGAGAGAGAGAGAGAGAGGAGAGAAGATTCCAGATAGGAAAAGATATGGCTCACCAAATCTGGACATAGTGCTAGATCCCTAAATACCCACACCTTCAGAGGGGTTGTCTATGGCAAAACAGATGGACCTCAGCCAGAGAGAAATGAATCAACCAATAGCCTTTAAGAGCAGTCCCAGCCAGCGATCACCAGTCCCCCAAAGTCAGACCCTCACTCTGCCAGCTAGACAGCCAGATGGACTCCTAGCTAGACAGAACTCCAGTCATAAACTATTTCCAGATGAACAATACACAGACATCCCAGTTATACTGGGAAGACCGACTGACCTCCCAGCCATAGACAGAATGGCTAAACTCCCAACTATCCAGACAGATGGAGCTTCTCCTACATAGAGTCCTATTTGAGTGGACACATTAATATTGCTCCTTTTGGTCAGACAGCTGCCAGATAGGCAGATATACATCCCTAGCTGGGCATTCGTGGTCTGGATAGTGGGATGTATCTAGACCATGCACAGCTAGACTGACCTGGCGTATTCTCAGGCAGAACCCCAGCTAGCAGATTGATGAACTACCAGCCTTCATCTAGATAGGAACCCATAGGTGGACCTTCAGGTGAATAACTACCTTCAGGTAGAGCTAGATTCCATGTCAAAATTTGCCAGCCAAATTCCAAGCTAGATAGATAGACATAAAGCTAGCCAGACTGCCAAGTGGTCCCCAACTAGTCAGACATGATGATCCTCTAGATGAGCCAACAAACCTCCCAAATGAGTGTATGAGTGTGTGTGTGTGTGTGTGTGTGTGTGTGTGTGTGTGTGTGTGTATCCAGCAATACAGGTGAAGGCCCAACAAATTAGACTCTGTCTAGACGGACCCTGGGGAGGCAGAAGACCTGTCCAACATACTGAACACCATTGTTCAGAGTGTAGCTAGACAGTCAGCCTTGAGTAGAACAGACAGATATACCCAGGCTGCCATTGGCAGATACACCTGCAGCCAGCTACATAGACCTCGGACCTAATAAGACAGATGAACCAAACCCCAGAATGACAGACCAGTCACGAGTTGGAGTGCTAATGAGATAGAGGTCTTCACTGGAAAGTACACCCCAGACAGAGTCCTACCTTGACAAAGCCCTCAGACAGATGCCTGCCTGAGTTGACATACAGACCTCCAGCTAGAGACACCTATAGCTAGACCCTCATGTAAACTCCCAATGAGCTAGAAAGATCTCTGGCTGGTCATAGAAATGGATCACCCAGTCAGATAAAGAGTATGCCATCCAGAAAGACAGAACTTCAAACCTCCTTTCTTGAGATGCAGATGAGCAGATTCTCTGAGATGGAAAGCCATGAATAAATATATGCACAATGCTCTAACCCTGATCTTCCCCCACCCCCACCATGATATCCACAAACATGTTTATCTAGTCACTCTGGCTATGCCTTCTGACATAGTGCCTTCTCCAGGCTCTTGGAAAGGCTGTCTTGAATTTGATGAAGGCTCCTACCAGGAACCTGCTTAGCTAGGCACACATCACTAAAATGATTATTGTGAGAATTCAGTGAAGGGCAAGTTTAAAAAAAAAAAGAGAGATGAAACATGTCTTAATTTGGCCACAGTGTCTACTGGCAAGTGCTGGAAGATCTTTATGCCATGAACAGCTCTGCCAATAGGAAGCAGGGATGACAGGGAAACCTTGGGAACCTTCAACACCTCAGTTGAATCTAAACTCTAGGGAAAGTTGAGGCTGATCATGCTGAGAGGCAGCTTGGAGCAGAGAAAGGTCAGGGTGCCATTTTCAGAACATGGGCCGGGAATGACACCCTGAAGTGAAAAAATGAAGGACAGAAGGGTGATAGGGTGTCATTTGGCGTATAGGTTAATTTCAAAGGCAGAACTATTGACTTCCTCAGTCCCAGAGACCAGCAAGGAGAGCAGTAAATTCCTGGAAACAGGGAACTATTGCAGGAAGAGGAAGAACAGTTCATCCTGACGGAAGAGAAACCAACCAAAGTTCTCTCCTGGAGGCCAGAAGATAGGATGATTTGAGGTTGACAGGGTCAATTCTGAGCTCAGCGAACACTGTGCAGGTCCTAGCTGCCTGGTCTGAATAGAAAGGAAGTGGCTGTGCTGAACAAGAGAGCATGTCTCTAGGATCAGCTGAATAGGAAGACTCCCGGGTAATCTTTTGGCGGGTCCTGTCAGTTCTACCTTGGAAATCTACCCTAAGTCAGACTGCTGCTCACTCCCAACTGGACTCTGCACCTTCCTAACCTTCCTCTTATTCCCCTTTTGCTCAAGATAAAATGCCAGCCTGCTAGGCTTGTTGCTTTGAACCCTGAATGATAGTTACATTGAATGTCAACTTGACAGAATCTAGAATCGCCTAGGAGACACACACCTTTGTGAGAGAGTCTATAAATCGGGTTAATAAAAGTGGGAGGACCCACCCTCGGTGTGGACAGCACCATGCCATGGGCTGGGGTCCTGGACTGAGTAATAAGAAGAAAGCCAGCTGAGCACTGGAATTCATCGCTGCTTCCTGACCGCAGATGTAATGTGACCAGCTGCCATGCTCCTGCCGTGACTTCCTCACTGTCATGGACTATACCCTGGAACCGTGACCCCAAATAAAACATTCCTTCCTTCAATTGCTTCAGTGTGGTGTTTTGTCACAATATTAGGAAAAGTCACTGAGACAGGAAGTAAAATCTGGTCCAGAAGGAAGTCTTAGGCATTCTTTGATCTTGTTCCAAAGAAGTGGGGGTTTTGTTGTTGTTGTTGTTGCTTTGTGTTTGTTTTGTTACACTAGAGGTTAAACCTTAGGCAACATGCATGGTAGCCTGTTGCTTTACCACTGGGTTATATCCCCAGTCATCTTTTAACTATTTATTTTTAAAGTTGAAACAATTATATGTACGGGTGTTTTGCCTGCTTATATGTCTGCGGAAACCAGAAGAGGGCATCACATCCCCTAGAACTGGAGTTACAGATGGTTGTAGCTTCCAATTGGGTGTTAGGATGCAAATCCAAGTCCTCTAGAAGAGCAATCAGTGCTTTCATTCACTGAATTATCTGTCCAGCCCCTAGTTATTTAGTTAGTGTGGTGGTTTGAAAGAAAATGGCCCCCAAAGGGAGTGGCACTATTAGGAGGGATGGTCTTGTTGCAAGAAGTGTGTCACTGTAGGGGCAGGCTTTGAGGTCTCATATATGCTCAAGATACCGCCCAGTGTCACAGATCACTTTCTGTTGCCTAAACAAGATGGAGAACTCTCAGCTACCTCTCCAGCGCCATGTTTGCCTGCAAGCGGCCATGTCCCACCATGATAATGGACTAAACCTCTGAAACTGTTAGCTGCCACCTCAGTTAAATGTTTTCCTTCATAAGAGTTGCTGTGGTCATGGTGTCTCTTCATGGGAATAGAAACCCTAACTAAGACAATTAAGTTAGTTAGTGTTTTGAAACATGTAGCTTGCATTGACCTTGAAATCACTCTATAGCCAAGGCTGGCCTTCAACTCACTATTCTCCTGTCTCCATCTCCCAAGTTCTGAGATTGTTTATACCTATAATCATGCCTGACTCACTTTTTACTTTTTATCTCAAGAAATAGTCTCAGTAAGTTTGCCCAATCTGGCCTTGAACTCATTCTTTAGCCCATACATATCTTGAGGTTCTTTTGTTTGTTTGTTTGGTTTACAGACAGAGTTTCTCTGTGTAGCCCTGGCTGTCCTGGAACTCTCTTTGTAGACCAGGCTGGCCTTGAACTCAGAGATCTGCCTGCCTCTACCTCCTGAGTGCTGGTAATAAAGGTGTGCGATACCACGCCTGATTATCTTCAGTTTATAATCTCTGCTTCAACTTCCAGAGGAACTAATTGCAAGTCCATGCCACAAGATCCAGCTGCTGCTGCTGCTTCTTCTTCTTCTTCTTCTTCTTCTTCTCCTCCTCCTCCTTATCCTCCTCCTCCTCCTCCTCCTCCTCCTCCTTATCCTCCTCCTCCTTCTCCTCTTCCTCCTCCTCCTCTTCTTCTTCCTTTCCTCCTCCTCCTCCCCCCTCCTCCTTCTCCTCTTCCTCCTCCTCTTCTTCCTTTCCTCCTCTTCCTCCTCCCCCTCCCCCTCCTCCTCCTCTTTCTTCATTAAGCAACTATTAATCCACTTTTTGAGACCTAGTAGAAGAGGGTATTTGTTGGCTTCATGACTAGTCAGGTATATAGGGAGGAGAATTTTCATGAAAATCAAAGTGAAAGCCAAGTTCAATGGTGGAATCCGAATCTGAGACAACATGATAGCTAGTGAGGATGGCTTCTAGATGGAGGCCCCTCAGATCATCTCTGGGTGGTGAAGGAAGATGGCAGAAGATCTTCATCAGTGCATTTCTTGGTTGGCAATGGCAGGTCTTAGGTTGATGATATGGGTGTCACCAGCCAAGCCCTGACTATTTCTTGGAGCCAAGGTGGGACACTTCCTTCAGAGTTCTGATGGGAACCTGGAAAGACAGGTTTTAGTCTCCAATCCTCAGTGACCCCAAGTCAAGAAAGTGTGAGAAAAAGTAGAAACTCAATTGGAGATTTATAAGCAAATATCAGGAGAAAGCAGAGGGGTTGAGAATTTGGCAAGGATTGAAAATATGCAAGGCAGAAAATAATTGGTTTATAGAGAGGCAGAAAACAGAACCAAGACCATAGACAGTTCTGGGGAGGGACCAGTGGATAGGCTGTGCTTTTCTGTTGAAACATCAGATTTGCCAATACAACCCCTGTGTGATCTCTGCTTAGAACATTTGTCTGACACATTACATTTGCTTTGATTATTTATATATATTTTCAGCAAGCAGTACTTGCCAGCAATTTTGGCCTTCTTTGCTGGAGTTTTTCTGCAAGGAATATTATTAGATTTCTAAGGATATGTTGGTTGGAAAGCCAAGTTGTTATACACTTTCCACTAGTGACATTAGCCAAGAGATTCAAATGCAATGTTTACACAGAGCAAAGGGAGGCCCCGTGAAAGTGTTGGGGGAAACTCAGGGAGACTCTCTGAATACAGGTGCCGCCTGCTTACTTCCATCCCTCACCTAGAGGTGCACCTTATCATCTCATGCAGAGTAGGGCAGGGCAGCACCTGTTTGCATCTCATCTCTCCTCATCTCCAGCAAGTGTGAGGGTTTTCCTGTGATAATGGAGCAAAGGTTATTTCTGCCAGGGGTTTCTCTTGTGCCATTGCTCCAGTCTTCTGCCTTTAGAAACCAGTGATTGACACACACTGGTCCAGCGGTTCCCGTCAGGGAAACTGTTTCTTCCAAACCCTGTCCCCTACATTGTTGTCCCTTTGCCCTTCTCATAAGGACAACACAAGAACTCACCTTCAGTATCTACACTGCCTACTGGACTTCCGTTTTCCTTTTCCCTTGAGATTGTCAGGGGCTCCTGGGCTGAGCAAGAGGTGATCGCCCATTCTTATCCTGAGGCCTGCAATGTGGTACACCAGGTTCAAGGATGGATTTACCACAAGGGCTGTGTAAAGTCCACTATGGACCCTCAACTCTGTTCAGAGCTTGATTCTATAAACACATATTAGTTACTTTTCTGTTGCTTTGATAAAATACCCTGACAAAGACAACTTAAGAGAGAAAGGGGTTTCTTTGACTAACAGTGTGAGTGTACAGTCCACCGTGGCAGGGATGTCCAGGCAGCAGGGGCTTGCAGCATCTGGTCATGTTGCATCATCAGTCAGCAAATGGAGCAATGGATGCTGGTGCTCAGCATCCTGTCTCCTTTTTATTCAGTTCAGGACGCCAGGCTCTGGAATGGTGCTGCCCACTGGTGGGCCCTCTCATCTTGACTAACCTCTGTCACAGAGGCAGCCAGAGGCTACCTTAGTCCAGATAATCCCTCGTAGGGATGCCCCAGCCCATGGCTCGTCTCCTAGATAATTCTGGACATTGTCATATTGATAATCAGTATTAACTATCACAACATCATTCTCAGCTGAGAATTTTCAGTCGAAGTCTGAACACCATAGTTCAGTTTCCCATGATGTATTCTAAAAATGAGAAAGGAATCTTGCGGAATTTATGTAAATCATAATGGAATTAAGCCTTTCTACGTTCTGGAGGGAAATGTAGGGAGAGAAGATTAAACATCTCAACTCTGTTTACAGCAGTGCTCTTTACAAAATTGTTACTCGTTCAAGATAGCTCACAGACAAAGGAAGATACTTTTCTTCTACCAGAAGCTGAAACATGGAAGAACCAGTGATGTACTGGGTATCATCATAAAAATATTTGTATCATTTCATTCAGATACACATTTATTCTTCTTTCCTTAGAAATTACATTAGGAGTAGGGACAGTGGTAGACACGCCTTTAATCCCAGCATTTGGGAGACAGAGGCAGGAGGATCTCTTGAGTTAGAGGCTGGTCTGATCTACAGAGTGAGTTCCAGGACAGTCAGGGCTACACAGAGAAACTCTGTCTTGAAAAAGAAAAAGTTAGCCGGGCGGTGGTGGCGCACGCCTTTAATCCCAGCACTCGGGAGGCAGAGCCAGGCGGATCTCTGTGAGTTTGAGGCCAACCTGGGCTACCAAGTGAGTTCCAGGAAAGGCGCAAAGCTACACGGAGAAACCCTGTCTCGAAAAAACCAAAAAAAAAAAAAAAAAAAAAAAGAAAAAGAAAAAGTTGCATTAGGATATTCATGAATCTGTCAGCCTTAATATTTAACTTGAGGAATTTCTGAGTTACTCAAATGGTGTGGTCTCTCTGTCTGTCTGTCTACCTATCTGACTGTCTGTCCGTCCGTCCGTCCGTCCATCCATCCATCCATCCCTCCATCTATCATCTATCTATCTATCTATCTATCTATCTATCTATCTATCTATCTATTTTCTATCATTGTGGGAGTTGGTTCTCTCCTTCCATTATGTGGGTCCTGGGGACTGGACTAAGGTTGTAGGCTTTGAAGCAATCACCTTTACCTGCTCAGCATCTCACCAGATAACACTTTAAGAAACATGTACATTGATAATATTTACCTCTATGAACATATGCCCATGGGAGGCTGTAGCTGGAGTTTTCTCCAGTCCTACCTGGCCCATGGTCAGGACAAATCTCTTTCACCCACCAGTCCCACAGCCACTCAGACCCAACCAAGTAAACACACAGAGACTTATATTGCTTACAAACTGTATGGCCGTGGCAGGCTTCTTGCTAACTGTTCTTATATCTTAAATCAACCCATTTCTATTAATAAGTTGCCACATGGCTCGTGGCTTACCGGTATCTTAACATTTTCTCATGGCAGCGTCTCTCCGACTCAGCCTTCCTGTTCCCAGAATTCTCTTCTCTGCTTGTCCTGCCTATACTTCCTGCCTGGCTACTGGCCTATCGGGGACTACGGGGGTCCAGCCCCTCGATAGTCCCCTCCCAGGGTCCGGGAAGAATCTACGACCAGCTGATAATTAATCTTTGATGAGAAGAAATGAATCTATGTACACGAAACTCCTTAGTCCATATACTTTATTATTCTGTGTCAGTTACAAGCTTATATTCTGCTCTCATATTTAGCTCATTTCTAGCCTGACTTCTCTCTACACTTGTCTGTGGTCCCCTCTAGGTTCTATCTTGATTCCTTCATCTAGTTCTGCCCCTTCTAGGTTCTCATACATCTTCTTCCTTCCCATATTGTCTCCTCTCCCATCTCCTTCTCTCTCCTCATCTCGTTCTTCCTCATCTTGTTCTTCCCCATCTGGCTCTTCCTCGTCTTCCATCTTGTTCCTCTAGTCCTCTCTTCTAGCCCTCCAATCTACTTCTTCCCCGTCTCAGTTTGTTCCTCTCAAGTTCTTACCCATCTGGTTCTTCCACTCTCTTTTCTCTTCTCCGTCCTGTGCCCTGGAAGTCCCGGTATATAAAGGGAGGGTCCGAGCTAAATTGTGTAAAGCTATTACTTAACGTCCACCTCTCCTAGGCGGTGTCTCCTTGTGGAATTTACCGTAAGTCAGGAGACTTGCACGTGGGCTGCTATCATTGTTAGTCCTCGGAACGTGGGTGCGCACCTGGGTGGTGTTTCCTGTAGTCCTTGAAAGTGGCTAAGGGAGATAATCTGATTCCAGAGAAAGCCTTTCCTGAGGCTGTTCTCCAAACACCTGGAATGTGTATGTCCAGAGAGTGATCAGTCTACACTGTTAGTCCTTCTTAGGGGGAAATCAATAGGAAAAACTATGAAGGCACACATGACTTTCATAACAGAATACAGCTGATATATAACAAGCCAAGTAATACCAAAAACTCCTTGGGATTTGGCTTCCTCTGGAGGAATTCCCTGATCCCTCCAGGTAGTGACTTTGCCATAACCAGCTGAGTTCTTATGATATATTCCTGCGGCCTGCAGCTCTGGCCAATCAGTGTTTTATTTATTAACCAATCAGGGCAACACATTTAACATACGGACATCGCACTGCATTCTGCATTTTTCATGTAGTGATGCATATCATGCTCTAAGTTAAACAAAATAAGAAGAAACAAATAGCCAAGATAGTACTTGACAAGGTGCCCAACATCTGTAGCTATCAGGGAAATTCTAATTAAAACTACTTTGAGAACTTACTTTGTCTCAGCCAGAATGTCCAGCATCAAGAAAACAAATGACCAGTGGCCGTGAGGATATGGGGAAAAAGAGAACTCTTTGTCCACTGTGAGTGGGAATGTAAACTTGTGTGGCCACTATGGAAATTAGTGTGAGGCACCTCAACAAGTCGGCAATAGAACCACCAAATGACCCAGCTACACCACTCTTGGGTACATACCGGAAGGACTCTTAGTCAACATACTATGGATACTTGAGCAACCAGGTTTACGGCTATACCGTGTACAACAGCCAGGAACTAGAGCAGTTGAGCTGTCCATCAACAGATGAATGTGTTTTAAAACTGTGGCTCCCATGCACAATGGAATTCAATTCTGTCATAGGGAAAGATGAAGGCATGACATTTGCAGGGTGTGATGGTGACTGGAACTTATTATGTTACTAAAATGAAGCCAGACTCAGAAAGACAATAACATGTATCTCATATGTGGAGCCTACATTTAAAATGACATGTGTGTGTATGTATGTATGTTTGTAGGTCATGAAACCAAAAAGGTGATCATGAGGGGGGCGATCTTAAGGGAGGTAGGAAGTAGAGAGGTAATAGGAAAGCAAAGTAGTGGGTGCTGGGGGAAGAAAGGGAAGCAGCATTTGGATGAAACACATGACACACAGGAGCTGTTTTGTCTCCCGAGCTTCACCCCTGCTGTGTGTGCATGCATCCAGATGAGCAGCAGTGAGGAACCAGAGGCTGAGATTTCCTTTCTTGCTTCATTCCTGGACCAGGGCTAAGTGACAAGTCTGGGTGACACTGTATTTCTGGCAAGAGACCAGGAGCTCTGCTCCAGATCATCCTTGCTGACCTGATAGTCCTGGCGGAAAGCTGTCCAAGGGAGCAGCCATGTGAGTGGATGCTGCTGTAGCTGTCTCTGTCACGGACTCACTGCCAGCTGTCCAGTCTCAGTCTTGTCCTGACGCCACAATGAGCAGTTCCTGTTCTGCTGCCATCAGGGAACCACAGCAGGAAGGACTCTGTATATTCAGAAAGATGACTTCCTATGGACCATGACCCCACTGAAATGTGGCTTTTGGCAAAACACCAGACTGTCCTATCCTGGGCCTCAGTTTCTCACTCATCACCCATCATGCCCACTTCACAGAGCAGCATGGAACTTAGGGAGATGAGGTGCGAGGTGCCTGCGTGCAGGAGGCGCTCTACATGAGGCTGTGTGGAGTCACTCTGAGCTTGCAAGGGAAGGTGGAGCTCAAGAGTTTGAAGGTGTTTGCAACTAGCCTACCCACAACCTCAGTTTATCTCCATTTCTTGGACAACAGCACCATGGAGTTGAGTTGCCCAGAATGGTTGACACCGAATTTGCAAAGGGACTTTCAGAGTCACTAGCTTGAGCCTAGCACCTCCTTATGCCTCACTGTCCCCATACATACATACATAAATACAACAAGGTTGCTATTAAATTCTATTCATCTCTTTTCACAGGAAGGATACATTTTGATGTTTTCAGAGTTTCATATTTTCAAAACAATTCTAATTGAAAGTTCATTAGAAGGAAGTTTAGATTTACTTCATGGGCTCTCTCTTGGAGTAGTAATGAGTATAATTTTATGATGACTTTTTCATTTGTTAGAAGAGGACAATACGCCAGGCAGTGGTGGCGCACGCTTTTAATCCCAGCACTCGGGAGGAGGCAGAGGCAGGCTGTGAGTTTGAGGCCAGGCTGGTCTACAGAGCAAGTTCCAGGAAAGGCGCAAAACTACATAGAGAAACCCTGTCTCGAAAAACCAAAAAGAAAAAAGAAGAAGGAGGAGGAGGAGGAGGAGGAGGAGGAGGAGGAGGAGGAGGAGAAGAAGAGGACAATACAAGCTTTTTGGTCAAAAGTCAGCTCCTTCATTCTTCTATCCTCTTCAACCCCAAACTTTCCCAACATCAAATATGTCACATTTCCCCTCTAGTGATAAGTTCATTAACACATGCAATTTTGCAGAGTCCCACCCACGTCATTGTTCTATTGAACAACTGAACTCTTGAGTATTAGATGGACAGATAATTTTAGTTCTTGGACTTGAGGACATGGTATTTGGGTTAGTGGAAAGTTTTAAAAATTATGGGTTTGTGCATGTGCATGAGTGTGTGTGTGTGTGTGTGTTTCAGACATGGTCTCACTATGTAAACCTGGCTGGCCTGGAACTCTCTATGTGTAGAACAAACCGGCTTTGATCTACCTGCCCGTGCCTCCCAGTGCTGGGATTAAAGGGATGTGCCACCACACCTGGCACAATTAATCGGTTTCCAAAACTTGAAAAACACCATGTTTTCTAGACTCGGAGAACAGGAAGTGGTTTTGGAAGCTGTGGTGGACATGAGTCCAGAACCTTCCATAACGGTGAAAATGTTGCTGGATGCTGTTGTGGAGGTCAGCCAGGCTTGGTAGGAACTGATCTGAGGTGTCAGTCATGTGGCTTGGAACACACAGCGTCCACACACTCACATGGACTTGAATCTGAGCTCTTGTGACGATAGTCAGGTCCGTGGCAGATGCAGGATTGCTGCTGAGGTGGACACGCAGGCCTGCCTCCCGAAGCAGGCAACAGAGGTGGAGGAGCCTAATGCCATGTGGCCCTGGCCCTACCATTGCCTCCCTTTTACTTGGCGCCTTGTGTCCTTGCTGTGGGATGGTCTGTGTGTCAAACATGTTGCTTATTGGTCAATTAATAAAACACTGATTGGCCAGTGGTCAGGCAGGAAGAAATATAGGCGGGACAAGGAGGAGAGAATTCTGGGAAGTGGAAGGCTGGGGAGACACTGTCAGGCGCCGCCATGACAAGTAGCATGTGAAGATGCCGGTAAGCCACAAGCAATGTGGCAAGGTATAGATTTATAGAAATGGATTAATTTAAGATGTCAGAACTAGATAGCTAGAAGCCTGAGCAATTAGCCAAACAGTTTAAACAATATAAGTCTCTGTGTTTACTTGGTTGGGTCTGAGAGGCTGTGGGACTGGCGGGTGGCAGAGATTTGTCCTGACTGTGGGCCAGGCAGGAAAACTCTAGCTACATGTCCTTGCTTAAGTTCTTTGGGCTTCAATTGTTTTTCTTCCTAAATGTTATGATTTTGCCCTTTTCACCCAGATCCTGGCACAGTAAGGAGAAGCTTGGTGACAATTCAATGAGTGGAACCATTTTGATTTTCTGATAATTTGCCTAGACCGTCCCCGAGAGAACAAACATGGCCACCAGCAAAGTTTCATAAGACACAAACCACTATGGCCCTTTTGTCATGGCTTGTCATGTGACTTTTTCTTTGTGCTCTTGAAAAATGTGTTAATAATTGTTTTTCCTCTCTCTCTCTCTCTCTCTCTCTCCCCCTGCTCTGATTTTTTTTTTTTTGAGGCAGGGTTTCTCTGTGTAGCCCTGGCTGTTCTAGAACTTGCTCTGTAGAAAAGACTGGCCTTGAACTCACAGAGATCCACCTGCCTCTGCCTCTGCCTCCACCAGTGCTGGGATTAAAGGTGGGCACCATCACCAACTGCTTGGCTCTCTCTTCTTCTTTGATGTTGTGAGACCAAAATGAGGTATCTTAGAAATAAGACCAAAATGCTTTCACTCAAAAACTAAGGCCTAAGGTTTCTCCTTCTAGGAATAAGCCAATAGTTACTGAAACAAGTCAGTCCAGATTCCAGAAACCAGGAAATGTGAAAGTACAGAGTCACAAGGTAGTCACGAGGTAATGCCTACTGGACCATGGAAAGTCCTCTCCCTGGTTTCCAGAGTAACTGACCATAAAAATGTCCCCACCTGAGGGCAGCCAATGAGCAATGGTGGTGGGCAACCACCCCCTTAGAAGTAAGATTAAGCCATGATTTCTAGAAAGCCCCTAGAAGCGAGCCAATCAGAATTGTACCCGTACTAGCACCCCTAAATGATGTAACCTTGTGATTTTTCCCTTTAAAAACTGAGCTTGCAGACAGGCTGGCACTTCCTCCAGCCTCCACTGCGTTGGGTGTATTGGACGAAGTCCCTGCCTAGACTTGTATTGCTTTTGGATATCCAGAATTAAACCTTGCTTTTGCATTCTGGCATGCTCGTCTTTGGTGGTCTCTCTGGGGGTCACGATCTGGGCACAACAATGTTTAAAACATAACACAACATATGAGTCCAAATTTCAAATCCTATGACATAAAATGAAGAGCCATTGATGCCTCCCCTTATCATTTAAACACAAGCGGACACGTTGCACCTTTTCCTTACAGTTCAACACAGTTGTTCCTCTATCTTATTTTCATAAAGAAATCCGGGGAATGAAGCCATGGGTGTGGAATGCCTGGTCGAGGCATGTTCAGGGCTGAGGAGATGACTCCTTGGTGAAAGCACTTCCTGTACAATCGTGAGGACTGAGGTCTGGATCTCCAGGACCCATGTGAAAGCTGAGTGCCTGTGGTGGCACACGTGAATTCCAGCACTTGGAAGGTGGAGATGGCGGATCCCTAGAGCAGGTCAGCTAGACAGACTAGCCATAGCAGTGAGATCTTGTTATACCCAGATCACGACCCCAAAGAGACCACCGAAGACCGTGGATGTCCAGAATGCAATGGCAAGGTTTATTCTGTAGATACAAGTCTAGACAGGGAACTCATTCCTACACCCAATACAATGAGGCAGGGAGGAGTTGCTCTTTCTTTGTGAGGCTAGCTATTTAAAGGCAAAAACCGCAAGCCCTTCAGGGTGGTTTGGGGGGTTTGGCACAGGTGCAACTCAGATTGGTTTATTTTTATTTTTGAAGATCTCTGTTCTCTTTTAATTGGGTGAGGGTATGTAACCTTTCAATTTACTGGTTGGGGGTTACAATTATCATTTTGGGGGCAGTCTGGCACAAGTCCCAGGCTCTGTCCTTGAGCTGCCATGGAGGCTGGCTGGCCTAGCACGTACTGACTGTGGGGGCTGGCTCAGTGGTCTAGGTTCTGTCCTTGACTCATGCACATAACTCTAAGTTGGTGAGGGGTCCCAGACAATTGGCTGAACTTTGAGCAGCCAGAGTATGTGCAGAAAGGGAGCTACTGCAAGGACTATGTCTTTTGTTCATGGCCCTCCCAGAAACTGCTTGCTCAAGTCTCAGGAAACTGAGATTGAGGCCTGATCTCTGAGAGAAGACTGAGCAGCCTGTTATGGCATCTGCTTGGTTCTTTCAATCTGGGTTCCACCAAGGAACCCTGCCTCAGTGAATGAGGTGGAGCATAAAAAGACATTGGATGCCAACCCCTTGGCATCCACCCCTGAACCTACTCACATGAGCACACACCATAAATACACACATGCGAAAGAAAAAGAGGCTTGAACCCACAGGGTGTGGTGGTGTACAATTATAATTGATCCCTCAGGATGCTGAGGCAGGAGGATCTAGAGTTTGAAGCCAATCTGTCTAGGCTGTATAGAAAGATTTTTGAGTGCAGAAACAAAATAAAGGCATGTAAATTTTTTTTCCCCTGAGACGGAGTTTCTCTGTGTCACCTGGGCTATCCTGGAATTGTAGACCCAGCTGGCCTCAAACTCTGAGATCTGTTTGCCTCTGCTTTTGAAGTGCTGAGATTTGGCTGCATGTAACTTTTTTTAAAGCTGGGGAATTTAACCCAGGGTCTTCCACATAATAAGCGAGTATCCTCCCAGTGAATATCACTCCCAAAACACATAACCAGCACAAACAGTTTAAAATATGACGTCAGTTTCTATGTTACCCTCCCCTAACTCTTGACAATCCCACTTCAAAGAGTACCGGAAGGGGCTGTTTCTCCACCCTTGACTTACTGTGAGGCATGGGGCAAACTTGTGATTTTATGCTGGCTTCTTTATTTGCTGGGGTTTCCAAGCCTCTAATTCTAAGTGAAATTGAGCAGGTTTCAATGTTGATGATGACATTCGTATCTCTTGTCATTTCTCCATTGGGTTTTTCATCTTTTTCTTTGCATATGAAGAACAAAGGTCACTATCATCTTTATGGGTAGGGAGTGTCTTGGACCCGGTGGGCAACTGGCAAGGTGAGCGTCTGCTGGCTTTGATCCACTGTCCCACTTACAAGAACGTACTCTCTGAACAGAACCGAGTCTTCAACGGAAGGGGACAGCTATGTACCCAATAAAATTTTCATTTTAAAAAAATGGAAACAGTGTTGAAAGTGAAACTGTTTTGAGGCTGCGCACAATGTGGAACGCTTCTGAATGCAGCAAGCCACAGGCAAAGCAGCTCCCTGATAACAATGGCTGAAGAAAAATATGCTAAAGAGCCTCATGAAAATGACCCATTCCTGGAAGGGAGTATGGAAAATTGAGAACTATGTTGGGTGTGGGACGGAACGGCAGGAGATACCTCTGATGGTAAGCAGCAGAGCCATCAGGAGGTGGGGAGGGGTACGGGCAAGAGGAGAAAAGCTGGGACTCTTCTCCTGGGAATATGCTGTCCCCTGGGCTGCACATCGAGCTTCAAAGGTCCCCTCACACTCTCCGCCGCTTCCCTCACACTCTCCGCCGCTTCCCCAGCCTCAGCCACAGCTGCACAACTTCGTGATATTTGTCTTGATACTCTTGGTCTGTTTTCTGTTACTGTAACTGAATATCGTTAGAATAAACCTTGAACCACCCCTGTCTGATCCTGACCGAGGCCCTAAGTAGAAACTCTGGCTCCTCCCCCTTCACTGCCATTGCCTAACTCAGACTCCCACTGTCACCTGCATCACGACAGCCGGGGGAGGGGCGGGGGACAAGGCAGTTTCTAAAGATAAAAGACAGTTTCTAAAGATAAAAGAGCCCTTATCTTGACAAACAACTCCAGGAAGGAGAAACCCCAGGCTTTCACTTAGCGCGCCGCCCCACCGCAGATGAGTTTAATTTCCCATTCCCCAAAGCTCTTATATATTAACCCCAAGCATCCCCTTCCCCTTTAGCAGACACTCCATTTCTTGCTGTGTCTCCCTCTCACTGTTTGAAATAAACAGACTCATCTTTCTGCCCCCTGTCTCTTTAAGTAACCTCAGAAATCCAACAAATACCAGAGCTGGTAATGTCTTGAGAATAAAGGTTTATTTGGGTCACTTAGTTTTCAGGGGCAGAAAAGGGCCAAGGTCCAGGGGTGTCTTTTGGTAAGGCCTTTTCTGCTTGTGGGGTCTCTGCAGAACCTGAGGTGAGGCAAGGCATGGCTTGGTGAATGGGACACAAAAGAGAGACCAGAGTCCAACTGGCTTCTTCAGTTATCCATTCTTGAGAGAACCCATTAGCCGGTGAGTCAATGAATGCGTAATCCCATGAATAACTTCTTAAAAGTCCCACTTGGGGATGGGGGAGGCAGCTCAGATGTTAAGAGCCTTTGCTGTTTTTGTAGAGGACTCAAGTTTGGTTTCCAACACCTGCATGGTGGTTTACAACCATCTCTAGCTCCAGTTCCAGGGGATGTGATGCCCTCTGCCGGCCTCTGAAGGCACCATGTGACATGAAGAGAGATCCTGTCTCCATGGAGCTGCTCACAGCACCACCTCTTGGGAGGGGCACAGGTTGAGAACCACGGAGATCCCAGGAGTTCAGGAAGACTTGAGATCAAATCTGTCATAGCAGTCATGGGTGTGAGAAGAGATGATTTGATTTTCTTGACTCAAAAATAATGTTCGTTTTCTTTGCTTAAATTCTTTTTTTTTTTTTAATTGCACATCGCTCTTTTGTTAGACTGATCTGGAAAGAGATTGAGTAGTTACGCCCCAAACCAGTTCTGCACCCACATGATAGGGTCAAGCAACTGGAACATGATTCAGACAGTGAAAGACAGAAACCTGGACATGATCAAGGGGCACTTCACCTCTACAAGACACGGCAGAGGAATCCTAGAACACAGCAAGGGGCATTCCTGCCCTTTGAGGACAAGGAGTTTATCCCATTTGATGGGAGGAACGGCTTATTTTCTGGTGACCACATGGGACTATTTCAATCACCACTAGAAACCTCAGAGGGGCTTTCGTGTGCTGATAAATATATATATATATATATCTTTGTAAAAGTAAATGTCACGGATAGATTGGACAGGATTAATCCCAACCTTCTGGGGCCAGCAGCTCCCTTAGAGTCAGAGGAAGGTAGCATCTTTTAAATCACCATGCACCATGCACTTTCACCCTCCACTGGAATGACCACAGCCCCCAGTTACCTAACGGCGGAAGGGTGCAGGACAGACTCCAGGGACAAAATTTCGTTACAGCTTCTCATTGGTCACGCCACAGCATGGTTCCTCCCTGACCTTTTCCTTAAGCAGACCCTTAGTCAACAAAGGACTAAGAAAAACTGTAATTACTACCTGTCAACTCTCCTGGTAAGAGGAGCCGTCCCTGGATGTGGACCAAGATCCTTCACCCCAGAGGTGTTATTCCGACTAGATTCTATGAACGGAGTGGGTGCAGGGCATAGAATTCTAAAATGAAAACGGGAGCCACGGGTCCCCATCTGCAGCTACAACTTAAACTTAAGATCCTACAGATGTGCTGGGGAAGGGTGCCGGAGACATAAACAGGCAGGGAGGAGGGTACTCAGGTAGGAGTCGGCCTGCTGGCCTTCATTTCTTGGCCTTGCCCTGAGCAGCCACAGCTTCCATGGCTTTCCACACGGTCTCTTCATCTCCCAGGAACTGCATGGGTTTGACAGGCTTCAAGTTCTTGTCCAATTCATAGACAATGGGGATGCCAGTTGGCAGGTCCAGCTCCATGATGGCCTCTTCTGAGAGACCCTCCAGATGCCCTGGAGGCTGTTGCCATGGGTCGCTATCAGGACTCTTTTCCCCTCCTTGATCTGGGGGACAATTTCTTCATTCCAGAAGGGCAGTGCTCTGGCAGTAGTGTCCTTCAGGCTTTCACAGGAGGGCAGCTGGTCCTCAGTAAGGTCTGCGTACCTGTGATCCTTGCTGATGATCGGGCTCCATTGGAGGCCGGAGTGCATGTGTGTGGGCACATCATGAGATTGCCTCCAGATCTTTATCCGCGGCCTCATCATGCTTAGCAGGAGTTTTTGCTTTAACAAGACCAGTCAGACCCCCATAGTGTCGCTTATTGCAGCGCCAAGTCCTGACTACTGGCAGCCACACCTGGTCAATGGCATCCAGGACTGTCCAGAGGGTCCAGATGGCTCTTTTCTGCATGGAGGTGAAGCAGATGTCAAATTCATAGCCAGCATCCATCAACACCTGTCTGCCGCGCTTCGCCTCGTCCTGACCCGCTGGGCTCAGGTCGGTGTAGTACCAGCCGCTGAAGCGGTTCTCCAGGTTCCAGGCTTCAGCACTGGCTTGTGGCGATAGGGAGGGGGATGCGGCAAGGACTGAGGATCCCTGAGATTCTGCTCGCAGGCCGCCCCACGACTGCGCCTCAAAATTCTTTCCTTTAATAGACACATATAAACATAAAATTGTGTATATTAATGCTAGGTTTCTTTTTTTCTTTTTTTTTTCTTTTTTCTTTTTTCTTTTTTTTTTTGGTTTTTCGAGACAGGGTTTCTCTGTGTAGCTTTGCGCCTTTCCTGGAACTCACTGGGTAGCCCAGGCTGGCCGCGAACTCACAGAGATCCTCCTGCCTCTGCCTTCCGAGTGCTGGGATTAAAGGCGTGTGCTACCACCGCCCGGCCAATGCTAGGTTTCAATACCTGTGTATATTGCACGATGTTAAATCAGGTTAAGTGTGTTAATTTTTTCACTTATCATTTCTAGATGGTGAAATGTTTCAAAATCCTTTTCTATGTTTTAAAATTTCGAGCCCAGCCAGTCACACTACTGCACCAATAGCTCACCAGAACTTCTACCCAACTGAACTTAGCTCCCAGGCTATCTTACTAAATGGATTTAGAAATATATGAGAACTAATGCTTATTTAGAAATAAATTAGAAATATATGAGAACTAATTAGCAGGGTGCTAACAGTCTGGGTGCTAAGGGGCTTCCTCCAGGTCTAACAGTCGAATGGAGACATTCTCAGTCTCCTAATGAAGACATTCTCGGTTTCAGTCTCTAAGTGCAAACTGCAGCAGGCTATGTGTGTTCTGATCAACCAAGTCCTTGACACATTTGGAGCATCTGCAGGAAAGCTCTGACCTGCAGCTCGAAAGGAGAAAGTGCAGTTTATTGGCCTCGAAGGTGACCTGCCAAGCAGCATGCCTGGGAAGTTTTAGCAGCTTCTGTCTCCAGGATGAGTGGTTGGACGGCGTGATGGACAGCTGGGAGCCTGTGGGACTAAGAAGGAGGTTGTCTAACGCCTTGGACAAGAAGATAGGCAGGTGTGAGGGGCGGGGCCGCGGGAAGGGGCAGTTCCCGGCGTGGGCGGTTCCCGCAGCCTGCTTCCCTACAGATCATTCAGGCAACCTTGTCTCGGCTCTACCCCAAACCCTCCTGTCCCGGGCTATACTTCCTTCAGGGATGCAGTGCAGACTCCCCAGGCGCCCTCCCGGTAACACTGAAGCCTTGTGCTTGCTCATCACTTACTTGGGGGTCCTTTATCAGTGTGTAAACTGCTCTTCTCATAGCCCCTTAAATAATGCATATTTCGTTTCAATTCCGAGATGTCGCTGGATCTCAGCCACCAAGAAGTCAGGACAATTCCTAGCCCAGCTGGAAGATGCTGAATATTTCTTTTCCTCTTCCAGTCCAACCATTGATTTCATCGCCCAGTGGCTGTGGCCATCTCTCTGCAAAACGTATCCTCTCTTGACTTCCCGCTTGGGGGCAGCAGTGAGTTGTCTGCTCTAGTTCAGTGCCGGCGGTGCCAGGCCAGCAGGCTAGCCAACTTACCTTCAGGGCAAGTTCAGTACCCACCTCTGCTCCGGGTGCCTTCCACACGGATTGCTGTGAACATGATGGTTCTTGAAGCGGGTTTGTAGCGTGGATGTGTCCTCCAGTGTGCAGGTAAGGAAATTTGATCTCGGCCCTATTAAGCACATTTCTCTGAATCATGTAGTTTAGTGAGTGGAGGAAGTCATCATGGAAGGCCTAGAACTCAAAACCTCCCTGTAGTTAGAAATTAGAAATGTTCTAATCCTCTGGACTGAGACAGTGCCATGTAGGGATGAGAGGCAGCCTCCGAATAGCACTGACCGTTAGAAAAAAAGTTACACCCACTGTTTCAGGTTTTTTTTCCCCCCCAGCACCCACATTACAAAATACTACAGGTATGAGACCAGTTTTCAATAATGTCCCATCTATAAACTGGTGTATTGAGAACATGGTTATTTAGCCAAGTGATCAATAGACTTATTAGCTGTGTGTTTTACTTGGTTTAGTAAACTTGAGTTTACTGAACTTTCAGAACTCAGTGAAACTCGTGCGCGTCACAGCCTGTCTTCATTTGCAGCTTCCCTTGGGTAGTGGTGGCAAAGTTGCAGCCAGCAGCCTGCCTCCAGCCCCGCCGCATTCCTGAGCATCCTGTTGGCTACACACCGTCTCTCACTAGGCTCAATTTAATTTTCACCTGGAAAAACGTGGACTTCGTAGATCTGCCAACTTCACAGGGTTGCCGTGAGGTGGAGAGATAGAACCCAAGTTCCGAAGACCCAACCGGAGCAGCCCTTGTTGGAGACTCTTGGTTTCCAAGGTAACCTGATGTGACAGGTTTAGGAAGACTGTGGAGTGAGACGCCTGAGATGCTTATCTGTGTATTAGTTACTTCTCAGTTTGCTGTGACCAAACACTGGACAAGAAACGCTTAAGGGAACAACACTTTATTCTGGCTTCCGGTGTGAGGGAATCTCTCCATGGTGATGGAAAAAGAATGGCGGCAGGCAGGGAAGGTATGGTGATTGGAGACGGCTGGTTTACACTGCGTCCACGCTGCTCAGCTTACTTTCCTTTATTTAGTGCAGGACCCCGGCCACCGGGATGGTGTCCTGGCAGTTTTTTGTTTTGTTTTTGTTTTTTGTCGACTCGACACAGGTTAGAGATATCTGTAAAAAGGCAACTGAGAAAATGCCTCCATTAGATTGCCTGGATGCAACTCTGCAGGGTATTTTCGTGATGAATGAATGATTCATGTGGGAGGGCCCAGCCCACTGGGGGCGGTGCCCACCCTGGGCAGTGGGGATTGAGGGGAATTTTGTGTAAATGAAAGTTTATTCAAGGGAGGGGATTAAAGCATTTCCATACATGTTTTGCAAAGTGAGGGAGATAACATGATTTGAATTCCTCTCATAAACAAAGATTTTACAGTATTTGATGGATTAATTTTTTTCCTGTTGCTTACACTAGGAAGATAGCCCAACTGAAAAGTGCTTCCCGCAAAGGCCTGAGAGTCTGAGTTCCAATCCCCACTACCCACTTAAGAAGCCAGGGGTGATAACACAAGCTTGTAATCCCAGCCTTGGGGAGGCAGGGACAGGATCCCTGGAGCTCACTGGCCGAATAGCCTTGTTACTAGGGAAAGTGAGGGTCTCTTTGCATAGTCTTGGTCTGTACACTGAAAGACTTAGTCTATTCACTAAGACTCAAAAGGAAGCCGAAGGACGATTTTATCAGAGTTAAGAGAAAAAACAGTACAGGTTAGGTAAAAATCGCAGCAGCCACCTGGAGCAGATGGTGAAAAACCATGCCTTTTAAGTTTGTCACAAAATAGAAATCGCTGGTTAAGAAAGAGAAGGGCTCTCCAAAGAGTGGAAGTGGGCCGCTGAGCACAGAGCCCAGGAAGCGCCTGGCCACGCTGTGCGTGGTCCTTTACATCCTCTCTCGTTGTTTCGCATCTGTTCTGTTAGATGATAACAATGTAAGAAAGCGTTTCCAGGCCTTCTCTGCAACCTGGCTTCTCTCATGTGCTAACCTTCCTTCTACTTTTTAAGTTCCTGCTCTCCTATCACGGCCTCACCAAATCTGTGATTTCCAGGTTCAGTGAGAGGCTGTGCCTCAAAATATGAGGTGGATCATGACTGAAGAACCGGGAATATATCAACCTCTGGTCTACACACACACACATACACACACACACACACACACACACACACACACACACACACACACACACGCCCTTGGAGACATGCACACCAGAGAGAATAAAGAGAATAGACTCTTGAGTATTTGTGCTTTGATGTTTTATTAAGGTGGTCCCATAAAACTGCACTCTTCCCAAGATGGCATGAGCCTTGGGTGAGAGAACTGTACCCTACTTTCTCTGACCAGCCGTGTGTGGTGGTCTGAATAAAAATGGCTCCCATAGGCTCATGTATTTGAATGCTTAAACCAGGGAGTTGAACTCTTTGATGAGAAGGATTTGGAGTGTGGCCTTGTTGGAGGAGATGTGTCCCAGGGAGAAGGTGGGGGGGTGGGGGGGTCGGGGGGTGGAGGGGTGGGGGGGGGGGGGAGGGGGGGGGGGGTAGGCTTTGAGGT
>CABHPH010000481.1:15010-35387 GCA_902168325.1 Peromyscus nudipes | reverse complement strand
AGGGGGGGTAGGCTTTGAGGTTTCAAAAGCCCATGCTGGCCCAGTGTCTCTCTACCTGTGGATCAAGATGTAGCTCTCAGCTACTGCTCCTGGGCTGCCAAATGCTGCCATGCTCCCTGCCATGATGACGGTGGATTAAACCTCTGAACAATGGTAAGCAAGCCCCCCAATTAAATGCTTTCTCTTGTAAGAGTTGCCTTGCTCATGGTGTCTCTTCATAGCAATAAAACAGTGACTAAGACATGGTGGGAAAAAATAATTTATCCTAGTTTATTAGCATTAGTTTTTAACTTCTGGCCAGTTAAAGACTAGTCTGGGTGGCCCACAACTCAGGGTGGGCGTTTGAAATGGGAGAAAGGCAATTGATCTAGTAGCCCAAATTTCTCTTTCGTTGTCATTGGTCCAGGAGTGGTGGCTAATTGTGTTTGTAGCCATCTGTTCACACTTTGACTCAGTGAGCAGTCTAAGCTGCCAGATGTCCTTTTTGGTTCCTTTTAATGAAGCAGCCACAATGTTGTCTTTTAAAAGCTATAAGTCATCTTTTTGAGAACCTGCCGCCTCTCCCAATTCCCTAACTCTTTGTCTATCCTCAAAATAACTGTGATTAACCAGGCAGTGGTGGCTCACACCTTTAATCCCACTTAGGAGGCAGAGGCAGGCGGATCTCTGAGTTCAAGGACAGCGAGGTCTACAAAGCGAGTTCCAAGACAGCCAGAGTTACAGAGAGAACCACTGTCTCGAAAAACAAACAAACAAAAGAAGCTATTAGAAAAGCATCCCTGCCTTCATTCTGTGTTTCCTTCACCTCGGATCAGACCCTTTTACTCAGCATAGGCATGATTATCACCCAAGGAGTGTCCATTTTAAAACTCATTCCCCTTCAAAGTCAAAAGCACAAGGAAGCCATCACTGTCTTCCATTCCTAGCAGAGACAGGGGTGCAGCTCTGGCCCTCCATGTGTCACTTGCAGCAGCCCAATTTTCAGAGACCTCCAGTCAGGCAAGACTGGGATTCAAGGCTTTGCTGTGGAGAAGAATTTCAGAATAAACCAGTGCAAAGCAAGTCGAGGTTTACTAGAAATAGAAAAGCAGTCAGGAAAGAATAAAACCTGTTAGAGAGTGTTGGTATCACCTTCTAAGAGAAGAGTCATGCTTAGGGATCTGTAGAATGGGAGTGTGCGCGTGTGTGTGCGTGCGTGCGTGCGTGCGTGCGTGTGTGTGTGTGTGTGTGTGTGTGTGTGTGTGTGTACCTGCATGTGCACATGTGTGTACATGTAGAGGTCAGAGGACAATGTGCAGGAATCCGTTCTCTCCTTCCACCATGTGAATTCTGGGGGTGAAACTCACGTCATCAGGTTTGGCAGTGTTAGATCACATTCTGCACCTTTAGGACTAATCCCACAGCCCGAATCAAGCCACACCTCTCTTAGTTGTTTGTGGGGCAGAGAACTAAGAAGCAGTCTGGGTTCTGAATTGATAGTTCTCAGTTGATGGTACCTGGCTCCTCCATGTTTCCTATCACACATGCTGCTACAAAGAGCTAAGTCACATGATGAGAAACTCCTTGTTACACCTAAAAGGTGACATACAAAGGTCGGAACATTTTTTTGTTCTGGGGATTGGTGTCCAGGACTCCTGAGGGAGACTCTTGGGGGTTATTTGTTCTGGAATGAAGGCTCCTCTGGCTTCTGTGTCCCACCTCTCTCATGGAGATTCATTTTCTCTCTCTCCCCTCCCCTCTCCCCCATTTTCTTCTAGGCTTTAAAGGGAATCCCCCCCTTTCTTTTAAATCTCTATACACTGTATTATTTCTGTCCATGTTCCTTCCCTTTGAGCTCATTATGTTTAAATTTCCACACACTTACCTCTGTCTAATGCTCATCCCTTTAAAGACTGTCATGTTTAAATCTCCACACACTGTATTACTTCTGTCTATGGCTCATCCCCTTTAAGGATTATCATGTTTAAATCTTTAATTTCTACCTGATGCTTTCCTTCCACCTTGAGTTCCAGCTATGGCTTTGCGGCCTTCTTATTTTAATACATCACATCCCTGAAGGGAATTTGTGCCTGTGCCCTTCTGGACTCACTGGTGCTGTTTAATTCCTGTCATATTTAACAGTGTGAGGCACATTCACCTGGGGAGCCATCTCGCCAGCTCAGGTTTTCTGATTTTTTTTTTCTTTTCTTTTCTGAATTTCTAACTTTTGTTGAAAGTTTTGCTCAAACTTACTGACACACCAGTGCAAATGCGTAGCTCCCTGGTTTCTTCTTGTTGCTTTATCCACAAGGAGAGTAAAGGAGGAGAAAGCTGGTCAACAAGGAGGAGCCGAGGCCAGGGGAATTGTGAAACTATCAGTTACTCCAGGCGGCAAAAAGTGCAACTTAGTTTTACAACCACGGAATGACCGAGACATCAGGATGTTAAAAGAGTGATTATGCACAGTTCTGGGGCCAAAGCCCTGGATCTGCACTCCTATTAAGTTAGACTTTGCCACTTGTCATGCTATTCCAACGAAAGGAGACGAATAAGGGTGAAAAGCAGAGGAAGAGGCTTCATCAATATGCAGTTGGAAAATGAACTGATAAAGTGGTCCAATGCTCCCTAAGTTCATCTTCTCCTACTGCCACGAGCTTTCAGTATGAACAGAAGAACTGGGGCAAGGGTCGAGAGTGGGTATGGCCTTGTTGGAGGAAGTGTGTGACTGTGGGGGTGGGCTTTTGTAGTAGGACAGGCCCATAGGGTCGAGGAAATTGGCGCAAACCAGTTACCAAGGCATGTACATAACATACTTCCTTATGAGCCAACCTGGAGTCTGCCTGAGGGCCTAACAACAGGTGCTGTCAGAGTTCCTGATCACTGTCAGAGTCGCTGATTGTGCCCAGCCAATGAGGAACGACCACTCAGTGTCACCAGATTGTGACACAGACTGGGTGCTGGGAGGAGGATATCCTTATATAGGCCTTCCCCATTATTGAATACAGGAGTTTGTTGGTTGCCTTCAACTGACTCCTAGTGTCTGTGCCATTGATGCCGTGCCTTCTCACCCCTTCCCCCGAGGGAGCTGTTAGGACCCAGCAACAGGTTTTGAGGTTTCCTATGCTCAGGATACCATCCAGGGAGTCAGTTGACTTCCTGTTGCCTGTAAGATACTTCCTATTGCCTGCAAGATGTAGGACTCTTGGCTATTTCTCCAACAACATGTTTGCTTGCACATTACCATGATTATAATGGACTGAGCCTTTGAGACTTGCAAGCCAGCCACCTCAATTAAATGTTTTCCTTTATAAAAGTTGCCTTGGTCATGGTTAATAGGTGCCCCCCCCCATAATAAGTTCCTCCATCAAGGCAATAAGTCATATCAAACTGAATTGAAAAGTGTAACCATAGGTTTATTTGAGCAAAACAATTCCTGGGCAAGTTCTCCAGTCCCAGAGGTTGAGGCTGGAGAAGCTGTGCCCTCAAATGAAAGCAGGAAGACTATAGTTTGGAGGTGAGGGGTGATGACATGTCAGCCATAAGCTGGATTTGTGCCCAAATATGGTCAAAAGCTGAGCACTTTCGGTGGGGACTGTGGTGGCTGGCAACTTTAGGGGAGGAAGCTGCAGTAGGTGCCAAGAATTTGGAACTGGGCTTTTTGGTGCCTTTCCATCGTTCAGAGACTCTCTGAATTTAGAGAGAGAGAGACAGGAATGGGGCTTCTCAGACCATGCAGGGGTGAGTCAGAGGTTCCAACTAAGCCATGGTGTCTCTTCACAGCAATTAAAACCCCAACTAAGAAAGAAGCTGGTACCAGCGACTGGGGTATTATTGTGATAAGCCTGACCATGTTTGTGTTTGAAGGGATTTGAACTTTGGTACTTTGGGTTAGGAGAAAGCAGTGGAATGTTTTAAGCCCTGCTTCATGGACCACACTAGTAGGAGCATGGAAGACAGTGGTGCTGAAAATGATTTGAAATGCCAGGAGCTGGCTCAAGGGGCTTCAGAAGAGAAGAATTTTAGTATGTGGCCTAGAGATTATTCTAGTGATATTTTGATGAAGAGAGTGGCTGCCTTTTGTCCTTATCTGAAGAATTTGCCTGAGGCTGAAGTGAAGAGTTTTGAATTAATTCCATTGGCAGAAGAAATCTCGAAATAGCCTAGACTCTGTCATGTAGTTATTAATGTTCATGCTTATAAAGATTTATAATGAAAAGGAGCAAACTGAGCAAGGTAAATTACAAAATAAAAATTTTGAGGAGAAAAAGAGCAAAAGGAAGTGGAATAGAGCTAAACTCTGTGTTCAAGGAGTTAAATGGATTAAGAAATGGAATAAAGGGAGTGGTGACCTCAGGGCAAGATCCCACCCAGCTAAGTTTCCAACTTGTGAAAAGGAACTAAAGAAAAGCTTAGAGCCAGTGTGGTGGGGCACACCTTTAATCCCAGCCCTAGGAAGGCAGAGACTGGTGGATCTCTGAGTCTGAGGCCTGCCTGGTAAGCCTAGACAGTGAAGGACAGAAAGCTGGTGAAAATGTAATTGAATGAGTAGACCATGTTCCAGCCCCAGTAAGCAACAGAACTTGGCAGCTTTGGCCATGTGGTTCTGGCTTTAGAGTTAAGGATAGAAGAAACAGGTTATGGAATTTGCCTATGCACCTAAAGAAAGCTGCTGAGACCAGGCATGTGTCAGGGGTGTCTCTGAATGGAGGCCTCATAGGGAGGCCATTTTATGAAGCTGTGAAGTTGAAGCCTGGATTGCCTTGGAGAACCCAAGATATCAGAGATGCCAGAGTTGTGGTATACCTGCCAAGAAGAGCTGCTAACAGGGAGTGGAACCAGCCCAAGAGAAAGAAGTGTGTTGTAGTCAACAAAGCTGAACAGAGTTGGAGATCTGAAGAGAGTTTTGACATCAAACATGAAGATGTAGTATATGGAATTTGCCCAGCTGGTTTTTTGTCTTGCTTTGGTCCAGTATTTCCTCACTATGCTCCCTACCCTGTGTTTTGGAATGGTAATGTATATTCTGTGCCATTATATGCTGGAAATATGTGATATGCTTTTTGATTTTAATTTTACAGGGTATCTTAGTTAGAATTTTTATTGCTGTGAAGAGACATCATGACCATGGCAACTCTTATAGAGAAAATATTTAATTGGATTGGCTTGCTTACGGTTTCAGAGGTTCAGTCCATTATCATCATATAGGGATCATGGTGGCATGCAGGCAGACGGTGCTGGTTACATCTCGGCTTGCAGGGAACAGAAAGTCGACTGAAAGTCACACTGAGGGAAGCTTGAGCAAAAGAGACCTCAAAGCCCGTCCCCACAGTGACACACTCCTCCAACAAGGCTGCACCTCCTAATAGCGCCACTCCCTTTGGGGGCCATTTTCTTTCAAACCAGCACAGGGAGGATTACAGTTAAGAGATTGCCATGAGTCTCAGAAAAGACTTTGGGCTTTGAAACCAGTATGAGACTTTTATAAACTATGGGAACTTTTGAAGTTGAACTAAATAAATTTAGCATTATGATATTGTTACAAGCTTGGGGGGCCAGGGAGTGGAATGTGGCAGTTTGAATGTCTCTTCACAGCAATAAAAACCCTAAGACAGAGGGCTACTGATCTTTTTGAATTACTCTGATGTCCAGTCACTTTGCTAAAGGTGTTTATCAGCTGTAGGAGTTCCCTAGTAGAAATTTTGAGTCACTTATGTATATAATCATATCATTTGCAAATAATGATACTTTGACTTCTTTCTTTACAATTTGTATCCCCTTGATCTCTGTCAGTTGTCTTATTGCTCCAACTAGAACTTCAAGCATTATATTGAATAGATATGGAGAGAGTGGACAGTCTTGCTTGTTGCTGATTGTAGTGGAATTACTTTGAGTTTCTCTCCATTTAAATTGATGGTGGCTATAAGGCTTGCTGTAAATTGCCTTTATTATATAAGCTTTTTTAAGTATCTCCCTTTTATCCCTAATCTCTCTGAGACTTTTATCATGAATTGGTGGTGGATTTTGTCAAAGACTTTTTCAGCATCTAATGAAATGATCATGTGTTTTGTTTTGTTTTGTTTTTCTTTCAGTTTGTTTATATGGTAGATTACACTGACTGATTTTCATATGTTGAACCATCTCTGCATTTCTGGGATGAAGCCTATTTGATCATGGTGGATGATCTTTTTGATGTGTTCTTGGATTCAGTTTGTGGGTATTTTATTGAGTATTTTTGCATCTATGCACACGAGGGAAATTGGTCTGTAATTCTCTTTCTTTTTTGAATCTTTGTGTGGTCTGGATATCAGGGTAACTGTAGCCTCATGAATTGGTAATGTTCCTTCTTCTTCTATTTTGTGGAGTAATTTGAGGTGTATTGGTGTTAGCTCTTCTTTGAAAATCTGGTAGAATTCTGTGCTAAAACAGTCTGGCCCTCTGCTTTTCTTTTTTGGTTGAGAGACTTTTAATGACTTCTATTTCCTTAGGAGTTGTAGGTCTATTTAAATTGCTTGTCTGATCTTGATTTAACTTTGGTAAGTGATATATATCAGGGTAATTATCTATTTCTTTTAGATTTTCCGATTTGTGGAGTACAGGTTTTTGAAGTATGACCTAATGATCCTTTGAGTTTCCTCAGTGTCTGTTGTTATGTTCCCCTTTTCATTTCTAAATTTCATAATTTGGATGCTCTCTCTGTCTCTTAGTTAGTTTGGATAAAAGTTTGTCTATCTTGTTGATTTTCTCAAAGAACCAAGGAAATAGACCTTTTTGCCTTTGGATTGTGTGGTTATTTTTGTGAAACGCCTCCGCAGACCCATTTCTAACAACACCACACACACACAGAGACACACACTCACCATACCTGTATAGTTAACAACTGTTTAAGGATTTTCTCCCTTTTTAGATAGAAAACTGCAATTTTCTAAGAATATCACCAGAAACCCCATTTTCAAGGAAAAGACTAAACACCCCCCCAACCCTAGTGTTTCCTGATTTCACTTTATCAGGTTATATATAATCCTACCCCAGGCACTTTACAGCCACCCAATAGTCTCACTTATCAAGAGAAAGAAAGGGAGTAAGAAGGCTTCTTACAGTCTTCTAAAACGTAACTTCAGAGCCATCCAGATGGTATGTGTGGCTGGTGCCTAGTTACTGCTGTCTATCCAGGAGTCCATACCCACACCTGAGCATACGACTTACTTTCTCTCTATATAGCTTTCTTTATCCTAATTCTTGTGCTTAAAGTTTATGTTAAAATATTGGTAATGAAATATCCAACTGTATGCCAGTGGTGGTGCATTCCTTTAATCCCAGCACTCAGGAGGGGAAGAATCTCTGTGAGTTTGAGGCCAGCCTGGTCTACAGAGCAAGTTCGAGGATAGCCAGGGCTGTTACACAGTGAAACCTTGTCTGGAAAAACAAAACAAACAACAACAACATTCAATTCTGTGTTGAAGCTGTGATTCTGAATTGGCCTGACTGGAGGTCCTAAAAGATTAGGGGAACACCTTCAGGGTGCTGAGGGTGACAATGTAGAACTGGACCTCTGTCTCCCCCACCGCTGACAACATGGAGCAAAGTGAACATATACAAAACGGAGGCAGAGACGCCGGGCTTTGCTTGGCTGTTAGTTATGTGAACCGAATCTCTCTAAAAAGCCACATCTCTGTGGAAGATCCTTCAAACTGACTGACTAGAATTCCGTGGTGTGAAGACCGAAAGCCAGGTTTATCTCAGGGACTCTTTAGTCCCATTCATAGTTGTCACTTTCCAACTTCTATATGTGAACGAACATCCTGATGGTCGGGAAAAATCTTTTGAAGGTGTTATCCTGGCAGACCATTCATTTCCACTAGCCCAAAAGCCAAGGATGATATGGAGAAAATCATACATTACATATTTATTACCTTTAATACACACCTGACATAGTCAAACCGCTGTCTTACATTATAAAAGTCTAAACTGAACATAGTCAGGACAAGGAATGCTCAGTTCTGCTCCTACATTCTTGCTTGCTTCTGTAAATGAAGTTATTTACAGAATCATCTTAAAAGACAGCTATACTGCAAAACCTTTCCTTATTAATCGCACGTCTACAAACATGCCTAATTGCAATGGGATTTCCCCTCAGTGGCCACGAGGTATTAAGACCACCTGTAGAGGATTGTGAGGACCACGGTTTGACTCTAACAGTGCTGAAGCTGTTACAGTAAGCACAATAACCTATATATGCTGTGTGAATTTATAATCCGTGTCTGGTCTTTTCCTGAGCATAGGTCCAGCTCATCTTTCAAATCAAGAGTTTCTCCTTTTCCACCTGAGCACCTGGTTAAATTCCCTGCTGATCAGGATTCATTCCTGTTACAAGAATGACACTACATAGCATCTAAACCCCACAGAACACACACACACATACACACACACACACACACACACACACACACACACACACACACACACACGAGTTTATCCTGGAACCAAATATGAGTCATTATGGCTCAAGAACATGGATTCATTCAGGTTACTTCAAATACTATATTCAAAAATGTGGTAACAATTTCATGAAAGCTTTTAGAGTTGTAGAGAAAAAAAGTCATAAACTGAGGTACTT
Source organism: Peromyscus nudipes (assembly GCA_902168325.1). Lineage (NCBI taxonomy): Eukaryota > Metazoa > Chordata > Mammalia > Rodentia > Cricetidae > Peromyscus > Peromyscus nudipes. Next base: position 26,794 of record CABHPH010000481.1, on the reverse strand, counting down.
TTCTTTTTAAATTATGATTTGCTTGGGCTGGAGAGACGGCTTAGTGGTTAAGAGCACTGGATGCTCTTCTAGAGGTCCTGAGTTCAATTCCCAGCAACCATATGGTGACTTACAACCATCTATAGTGAGTTCTGATACCCTCGTCTGTCATAAAGGCATACATGCAGGTAGAATACTCATATACATAAAATAAAATCTTTAAAAATTATTATTTACTTTCAATTATGTGTATGCATGTGTGTCTCTCTGTGTGAGGTTATGTACATGTGAGTGTAGTTGCTTGCAGAGACCAGAAGAGGGTGTCAGATCCCCTGGAGCTAGAGTTATAGATTGTGAGCTGCCCAGTGTGGGTATTGGGAATACAACACTGGTCCTCTGAAAGAGCAGTACATACTCTCAATTGTTGAATTGAGAGCACCGTTTTGGGTTATCTTTAGCCCTCTTAATAGTCACTGATTTGCCACCTCTGTGTCCGACCTAACATCCTTGTGACTACTAGAGAAATCATTCTGGAAGTTCGAATCTATCAGTCGATATAGTAGTCTGGTACTCTGTTGCTGTGATAAAAACCATGACCAAAAGCAACTTGGGGGAAAGGGTTTATTTGGCTTATGTGTCCTGATCATGGTCCATCCCTGAAGAAATCCAGAGCAGGAACTGAATTCAGCAGGAGCAGAGGCAGGAACCATAGAGGAATGCTGCTTACTGGCTTGCTTCCAGGGTCATGGTTAGTGCCTCCCAGGACAACCTGCCCAGGATTGGCACTTCTCCCAGTAGGCTGAGCCCTGCCATACCAATCAACAGTCAAGAAAACCCCACACAAGCATGCCTGCAGACCAATGGGATACAGGCATTTTTTTTTTCCTCAACTGATTTTTCCCCTTCCCACATGAGTCTAGTTTCTGTCAAGTTAGCAAAACAAAAACAAAAACAAAAACAAACAAACAAACAAAAAACCAACACAATCAGCCTTGTAGACTCGTGGCTTTTCTTAGGAACTTCAGTTTACAATGCCTACCCAATAGCCTCCCCTCTATATTTAGTAAACACATTGGTGTATTAGTTTTTGTTTTGTGACCGTGAAGTTCACACAACATCTTTTACCATGGGACGTGTCATTTAGGGAAACTTGAGTCTGGGTTCCTGGACCAGAGTAAGGGATGTTTGCTTCGGAATAAACTACTTCTCATTCTTTGTGTAGCAAGAGCTCAGTTACTAGGTGGACCTACAGAATGCTTTCTGGTAAAAGCAGTTTCTCAGTGCCTCTTCTAGAAACATTTCAAGAGAGTGAGTGCTCCTCACAGGCAGGTCTCCATCAGAGTCCAAGGCGTGGGGTGTGCCTCAGAGCACTTGGCCCCCTCTTGTCTCTTCAGGTGGCCAAGGCAGAGGAGGAAGTGTTTTATACGTGGCGGCTGCTTTGTCTGAGGAAGCAAAGCCTCATGGAAACACACCCAATGACCATGAAGTGCTTCAAACAGCTACGGCTACAGAAAACTCCCCCTGTAAGCCGTGCTGGGGGTACAGAGAAAGCACACCCTGTCCCAACCTGCCTTGATTGTCATGGCAGGGAGCTTATAGAAGTGCCCACGTGCAAATGTGTGCTGCTTTCTGATTTAAACAAACATACCAAACCAAACCAAACCAAAAACACGATAACAAGTTAAAAAGGAAAACTAGTTAAGAATCCCAAGGGCAGAGCTGTGAGTCCCAGAGGATGCCTTCCCCAGGCCCTGAACGCCAATGAGTTTGCCCAACAGGGCATAAAACCTACTCTAAACCAGAACCTTCCCTGTATTTTCCTCATTACCCTACCTACCTTTCGCATATGAACATAACTTACCAATACTAGTCCAAGCAGGCACGTTGGGAACGTTTAGTTTCTAGAACTGTGCTCAAGGGCAGTAATGGCTGGTTATCATCAGAGGAGGGATAACTGTGTGAACTTTGATGAGATGGCGACGTGCTAATCTGGGTGATGAGACTGTGTTTTCAGTGCATATGGTAACAGAACAAAACCGAGCAATTCTGGGATGCGGTGAATGCTTTTGCCCTCCAGGGGGAGCCAGAGAAGAGACAAAACTTGCTCCAGTGCTGACTGCCTCCCGTGGACCGAGGTTTTCAGCTCACTTGCTCAGCTCCGCGAGGTGGGGTGGGTGAGAGATGTCCCCCAGAGGCAGTTTGCCGGCGTCAGCGGTTGTCAGCACGTGCTTTCGGACCTGTCTGGGACCCAGGGGCAGGCCGGCAAGATGCCGGGTACCAGGGCCCAGCCATCGGGCCAGGGCAGGAGAGGAGCCTGCCTGCTGGCTGCTCTCCTACTCTGTTCCAGTCTCTTGCCACTGCATGCCCAGGACTACACGCCCCAGCAAAGAGCCCCAGACACACTGGACGTCTCGCCTACATCAAAAGGCCCCCCAGACCAGGCGGAAGGTAAATGCTCGAAAAAGGAGGCAGGTCTCAGATGGGCATGTCCCCTCCCTTTCCCTTGGAACATAGGCAGTTGGCTGGGGTGGGGTGAGTAGCGGGGTGGATGTGGGGTCTGCAGGCTTTTACACTGAGCGTGAAGCTTTGAAGGTGGGGATCAATACAGGATACCCTCATCTTCTGCTGACTAATTCTCATTGATCTCCAGACCTCCTCCCCCAGTTCAGGGTCAAGGTCATGCACTAGGCTGGCTGAGGGCTATACCATGCTCCTCATTGGGTTGAGATGGGAGGGCACACCCATCCAAAAGACCATGGCCCTGAACAACAATGGCCTCTGTCAGCCTCAGTTTCTGGCCTCTCAGAGCTGTGCTCCTCAAGTTAATAAGGTCTGAGGAGAGCCTGGCAGCACCCTCCCCTTTGCCTGCACCTCTCTCTGTTCCACGGGCCTTGCTTGAGAGGCTCTCAGCCTGACACCGCACCCACTCCCCGCCCCGCCCCGGCCAACCAGGAGGCTCACGGGCCATGCCACTCTTGAACTTGGCTATGCCCACCTCAAAAGGGAGAGGAGAGGCCATTACGTCCCCTGGGGCCTGCTGATGCTGACATTTGGCGTACCAAGCACCTGCATCCTGAATGCAGGTGCCTCGCGGCTGGGATTGTCTCCACAGTATGTGGCAGGATCAATTTCCAAGGGAAGATCTTTGGCGGTCAGATGGCAACACCCGGGCGGTGGCCATGGCAGGCCAGTCTGCTCTTTCGTGGCAGTCACATCTGTGGAGCAGTTCTTATCGACAAAAACTGGGTAGCCAGCGCTGCCCACTGCTTCCAAAGGTGGGTATGTGTTCCCTCCCTGGGGCCCTTCTGCGGAGAAGGGGTGCAGGAGAGCGTCACTAGGAGGGAAGGAGAGAAGGAAGGATGCATATCAGCCATTTCCTTCTAGACTGTGTTCTGGGATAGCTGGCTGCCAGCAGGAGTCCTCTGTGCTGTAACCCTGCCCTTGAGTGCCGCCCTCCACCCGGACTGCCAACCCTCAAATAAAGGGACAACAGGAGAGGCCCAGAGTTAGAAAACCTATTTTTTTTTTTCCTTTTAGGTATTCCTAGAAGCTAAGAAAAAATAAAAATAAAAACAATTCTCATGCAGCCCTAAGAGGGACCTGGTCAGGGCTGGAAGTGAGCAGTCTTTCTTCCTCCAAGATGAAGCAGAGCAGTTGGATGTACCTCAAATATATATATATATATATATATAAATGAGAATGAAATCCACAGCTCCTTAGACACTAGGGTATGCTGGAGAAGTGATTTCCGGAAGCCTTCAAAGGAGCAAAGTCCTCAGGCTGTTGGAGGTCATCCTGCCCTTCAAGAGAAGGACCATCCTAGGATTAGGAGGGGAGGACTGAAATGATGGGACATGTGGTGTGGCTACCTGCAGGGTGGATGGGCAATCAAGGTGACAGTGCCCACTCTGCACTCAGAGATGCTGCCCTCTACTAGGTCCCGCAAACCATCTGACTACCGGGTCCTGCTAGGGTACCACCAGCTGGGCAGTCCCACCGAGTACAGCCGACAGATGACAGTGAGTAGTCTCATCTTGCATGAGAACTTTAACAAGGTCCACAATCAGGGGAACGACATCGTCCTGATTCAGCTGCACAAGCCTGTGACGTACAGCTCCCACATCTTGCCAGCCTGCGTCCCAGAGAACACCACGAACGCGCCCCCTAATACGTCCTGCTGGATAAGTGGCTGGGGGATGCTCAGAGAGGATGGTGAGTACACAGAACAGGTGAAGAGGAGGGAGGGGCAAGAGACTGTGGAGGCCTTTCCTGGGGTTGTGAACCTCAGTTTCTGGTTCAAAAGCAGAGCTCCACCTTCCAGATCAGAAGTGTGGGCTCTTTGACTCCAGAGCCCTGAGTGTGGCTGACCCTCTACAATGCAAGGCTCTCACCAAACAGTGGTTGCTCTACCCTGGCCAGGAAAGACATGGGGTATCCATAAGAAGATGAGAGAGACCAGGCATGGGGCAGGTTGGGGTGTTTACCTGAGGAACACTCACCTCTGTGAATCTCACTGCCCAACCCTCAAGGCAAGGGGAGACAGCCTGTTCTACCAGCTTGTACAGCCTGTATACATGTGGTTCCCATCCATGAATCCGTGGATCCAGTCACCTGTGGACCAAAAGCCTTAGTGTTGGGGGGTGACATTCTCCTTGTCCTTGCTCCCTAAACAATAAGGTATTGTGACTATGTGTATCACATTTGCCCTGTGTCAGAGAGTGTCATCTAGAGATGATTTCAAGTGAGCGGGAAGATATGCACAGGTTCTCTGCATACAGTTTGCAGCAGGAATTCAGTGTCTTCAGAGTTTAGTATCCTGGGCCACAGAAGAGCCTGCGGATGACAATAAGGGACGATGACTGTAGTAGATGTTTAGATTGAGAGTACAGAGATCCTTGCCAAGGATTTTACACTGGACTGAATGCTTTTGACTTAAGACAGTATAATGGCAAGTGAAATAAAGTGAATATAAATTTGACATGAAACTTAGGGTCTCAATCTGGCAGAGCAGCCCTGAGGGGGCTTGCAGGCAGATGTTTCTCTGAGGTCAGGGCTAGGGTCCCATCCCTGCTCCTAGGCTGTAAGTGTCGGACTTACCAGCATTAGAGGGGATGGACCTTCACTCTCTAAGCCCAAGTCAGGGCGATAGGGTCTCCAGGTCTGGCCAGGGGATGAGAGTGGGAACAGAGAGGGAAGGTGTGGGCTGGGGCAGCGCTCAGAGCAGAGAACCTGGCCTCCCTAAGAGCTAGACCTTCAGTCATCTTCTGTCATGCCCTCTCCTGACCATGGTTGCTGGGCCTGGGGGCAGGCTTGGGTCTGCTACACACAGGCAGCCCTGGCCACCCTTGAGGGATGTGCACAGTGGCCCCTGCCTGAAGTCCCATGAGGTGACCCCAGGCCAGATCTGTGAGAGGACCTGGAAACAGAACTCATGTCTCCAGGTCCAGTTGCTCCTTGTGATTGGCCAGGCTTCTTGTCACGCTCTTAAATGTTTCTGGCCCACGTCCTATGTCACTGCTGCATGTGGGCTCCAGTGTCCCCGTGTCCAGCTTGGGCCCCACAGAGTAGCCAGAGCTGTTTGAAAGCTGAGTTCCCCTTCCTTGGCTTCTGTGTCCTCAGGGTGCAGTCTCAGTCCCCTAGCCTGGTGAGGAGGCTCTGCCTGGGGCCCCCATGCTGGGACCTTTACAGCCACCCCAACTTCCAGCCTGCTCCTGTCTTCCACACCCCTGTGCTTGCTTTTGAATGCTATTTCCCCTGGTCACTGCATGCCTGTGGTGAGCCCTTCCCTGCCATTGTGGCCTAGAGTGGCTGCCCCCCCATCCCCCAACCCTGCCAGCAATCATCCTGGAAGGGAGCTGGCATCTTCCTTCAGCTGCATCTCACAACTGATGCACAGAATTCCCTCCCACAGAGTTCCTGGCGGCACCTTTCCCTCTGCAGGATGGAGAGGTCTTCCTGATGGATGACAAGAAATGTGAAGCCTTTTTCCAGACTCCAGAAATCAACACCTTTCAGTATAAAGCTATAAAAGACGATATGATATGTGCTTGGGACATCATGAATGGAAAGCACATCTGCCGAGTAAGTGAGGGTGGCTCACACACTGTCCTGGAGCTCAGTCATCTCCCTAATCCTGGCCAGCAGGCCACCCCATGTGTCCTTAGAGCCTTCCCCTCCCATGCATGTGGTGGGACAGATAGCAGATGTTCAGTTGCCACCCACATACTAAAAGTCTATGATTGCCCCAGGTAGGTACCGTACAAGATCCCTTTGAAGCTTTATTGGGTAGAATTCTATGACCCTGCCCTGAAGATACTGATGTTGGAGAGGTCTCCTGTGTTTTAATTAAAAAACAAAACAGCCGGGTGGTGGTGCGCATGCCTTTAATCCCAGCACTTGGGAGGCAGAGCCAGGTGGATCTCTGTGAGTTTGAGGCCAAGCTACACAAAGAAACCCCGTCTCGAAAAAACCAAATGAATAAATAAATAAATAAATAAATAAATAAATAAATAAATAAATAAATTAAATAAATAAATAAATAACAAAACAACAACAACAACAACAAAAACATGCTTCTCATATAGCTATAGAGATCTCTGGTCCCCAGCGAGTCCTTTCTACCCTGGGCAATGTGTGTTCCTTCCTTCCTGGACCTACTGGTTATGTCTTCTCTCTCCTCAGGGAGATTCTGGGGGTCCCCTTGTCTGCTTACTGGATGGTTCCTGGTATGTGGTAGGGTTGGCCAGCTGGACCGCAGCGTGTCTAGAGTCAGTTTCCAGCCCCAACATTTTCACCAAAGTCTCCTACTTTTCCGACTGGATCAAGAAGAAAAAGCAAGAAACACCTGACGCCGACCCCCTCTCGGCACCCCCTGAGGAAAAAGCCCCCACGCTGATAGGCTGGAAGAGCTTTGGCACGGGCACTACCATCAAGCCCAGGATCTGCGTAACTGCGCTGTCTTCTCAAATCCTCCTCCTGCAATCGATTTGGTTCCGGATTCCGTGATGGGCCCACAGAACCATCCATGCCAACTATCACGGTCTGTCAGCATTTTCACTGAGAACCACTCTGAATGCTTCCATCTGTGGACTCATCTGTCTATCTGAGGCTACCCCTACTCCAAGCCTGACAGAATAAAACAACTGAAGAAACTTCTGGATCCCTTTTCTTTTGTCCCATCAACACATCCCACCCGCTAAGTCCTATCAGGCTTCCCGTTCTTCAGTATCAGAAGGCTACTTCCTCCCTGGGCTGGAACAGCAGTTGAGGCAGCCAGGGAGCTGGCCTACCAATGTAGGAGCCAACTCTCTCCCAGTTGGCTTCCAGAGACTACTGTCCTCCCCTGCCCCCTAAGGCTGTGTGTTCTTTTGGAAGAATGAGCCACCGGATTGGGCCAAGCCCTCACCATGTAGCTGCAGCAGCTTGTGTTCCTGGAGCAAGCCCCAGCTTAGACATGAGGGGCGTCTTGCAAACCCAAGGTCACAACGGTGCTTCTAGAGAGTTTGACAGCAAGCTGGGAGGGTCCCCGAGTTCTGACATCTCCATAGCAATCCTCAAAGCTCTTCTGCAAGGGTCAACTGTTAGAATTCCTAGCTACTCCCCCAGCTACATGACCACACATGCACTGTCCAGTAACCAAGCAAGAGGTTTAGCCATCCCAGGGCCTTACGTCCTACATAATCCATGCGTTGCATGATCACGTAATTTGTGTGCAGCGTGATCCCTTTATCTATGCACATGCATGGCGTAGCTACATAAGCCCATATGCGCATGTGCAGGGGGAACCTACAAAAGCAGGTTCCATCTATCCCTCCTCCCTCTCCCTGTATGATCATTCCCATAGGCCTATGCACATCCCTTCTGCTCCCCTAATAAACTCTTATAGTGGGTTTTGTTATACCTCAAGGTTTTTCTCACATGGTAAACAGTGCCACTTAATGAATAACATGAGGTTTGACATCTCAATAGCAGTCCTCAAAGGTCTTCTGCAAGGGTCAGCAACCACTCTAATGTTACACCTCCATCCTCCAAACTCCACCCCCTTGTCTGATAAGACCAGCTCACAGTCCTCTTGGGCTTGCTTCAGCCTGCACTGGCTGAGGCTGGGCAGACCTGGGAATGACTGTGTAGCACTGAGCTGCCCCACAGACCCATCTGTGTCACCACATCCTAGTCAGTCTGTATGGGAGCTCACTAGGGCTCCACACCACAGTCTCCACCCTTCAACATCAACTGTAGATAAAGGAGCTCTTTGCAGACCCATGATGCCCTGGGAGAAATCCAGGTGCTTTGAGCAATCCTCTCCAAGCCTGTTTGAATATCCCAGGCCCTTCCCAGCAGGTGGGAACAAAATGACCCTTATATACATGCTCAGCAGGCTGTGCCCAGTTCAAAGCCCTCTGCTGCTAATGTCAAGATTCCCAGTGTGCATCTTGCCCCTCCCTCCCTCTCTGCAGGTCCTCCTCCGCCCTTTCCTCCCTCCCTCCTTTCTTTTCTTCCTGTGCCTAGAATCCCCATTCTGGCTCTATGACTAAGTTTCCATCACTGTGACAAAATGCCTGAGGAAATTCATGTAAAAAGCGGCCAGGTTGTTATTCTGGCTCATGGTTTCAAGAGTTCCAGTCCTTGGTGTGTTGGCTTGTCACTCTGACTGTAGTGGCATTGTATACCAAAGTTACATTTTAAATTTTAATCACTATGCCTTAGAGATCCATGAAACAAAAATGCCTCTGATCTGCAAGCTCCTTGCCCAAGGACAGACACTTCCTGAAATGATGGAGGCTATTGTTTATGGGAGATAACAAGTCCCATGTTTTCACTCCCCTAAACAAGTTTGTTTGACCCATCTGCACTGGATGTGCTTGATCATATGTGGGCAAGAGGTTCACAGGCAGGAAATATGTCAGGATGTGTGCTTGCCCCTGACTGGATGTAGGCTGAAGGTAGGCAGGTATGTATGCTTGCCCCTGATTGGACCTGATGAGAAATGTGAATTGTGGGTTTGACATTCTTAAGCTCCCGAAAAGCTTGATTCGGGGTCATTTTTCTGGAAAACCAGAGGTGGACCTGGTGTTGTTTTAAAAATAATAGGCAGCGCTGGTTACTGTGCAGTATCAAAGCTTTATTAGTAGGAGGGGGGACAAAAGAACCAGGCCTGGGGAAGAAGCATGTGCAGAGAAGAGAGAGAGAGAGAGAGAGAGAGAGAGAGAGAGAGAGAGAGCAGGAGAGAACAGAGGAAGAAGGAGGAGTCTGTGTCCAGCTTTCTAAGGATTCCTGTGAACATGCGCAGGTAGGCTTTTGGAGCTACGCCATGCATGCGATGATTACGTGACCACACCACATGCATGTAATCACTAGTGCACACTGATGATGTAAGATGCAAGACCCCTTGCTTAGCTGCTGAACTGTGCACGTGTGGTCACGCAGCTGGAGTGGTGGCAGAATCCTAACACCTGGCCAGAATTTAATTAAATCTTGCTTTAAATTTGGTTTTAAATTGTGGTATTATTCTCGACCAGCAGATGAGGCCTGTTCACCACTGAGAAGCCAGGGGGAAGAAGAAGGAGATGGGATTCTAAGGCTCCTAAGATCTCCTTTGACACCGCCCTCCACTACAGTGACCCAACTTTCTCCTACAGGGTTTGTTTGTTTGTTTTAGTCCAGATCTGATGTAGCCAGGATTGGATTTATACTTACTTTGTAGTCACGAATGAGAAAATGACCTTGAAATTCTGATCTTCTTGCCTCTACTCTTGAGTGCTAGGATTACAGAAATGCACCACAATGTCTGATTTGTGTGATACTGGGGACCAAACCCAGGGCATCTTGCATGCTAAGCAAGCCCTCTATCAACTGAGTTATATAGTCACCATTTTTTGTTTAAGATAGGACCTTACTCTATGGGTCAGGCTGACCTCAAACTCCAATCTCCAACTTTAGCTTCTGCAGTGCTGAGATTACATGCATGTACCAATATCTTTCTTCTGGCTCTGATTTTGGGTGTTTTCTTTCCATTTGTGGTGGTTATACTTAGCACATGATGTATATCCCTCTTGGAAAATCTAATTCTAGCCTATGGATTTGTTCACAGCAAAGATCAACGCACCGCCGGGCGGTGGTGGCGCACGCCTTTAATCCCAGCACTCGGGAGGCAGAGCCAGGCGGATCTCTGTGAGTTCGAGGCCAGCCTGGGCTACCTAGTGAGTTCCAGGAAAGGTGCAAAGCTACACAGAGAAACCCTGTCTCGAAAAACCAAAAAAAAAAAAAAAAAAAAGATCAACGCACCATCCCTAGGGAGCCAAAACATAGCCAGACTTGGTGGCTCACTTATAATCCTGGCATTTGGGAGCCGAGAAAGATTTACCTTACATTCAAGGAATCCAGGGCTACATAATGATGATAATGGACTAACTCTCTGAACTGTAGCCAGCCCCCAAGTAGATATTTCCTTTTATAAGCCTTACCACGGCCATGGAGTCTCTTCACAGCAATAAAGCAGTAACTGATACACATCCCAAGGAAACAAATCAGAACACCAAAACAAATCAAATAAAATCCAATCCAAACCAAACCAAAACTGTCAGCCATGGTGGTACAAGCCAGTAATCTCAGTACTCGGGAGACAGAGGCAGGATGGTCAGTTCAAAGTCATTCTTTTCTTATTTACATATCAAGTTAAAGGATACAAGAGACCTTGTTTCAAAGCAAACTAAGGAGAAATAAAGGAAAGCAGAAACATAGGTAACTCAGGCTTTTTAAAGGGCAAGAATAAAATACACTCACTCTTCATTTAGGGCTTTTCCTAACTAACAAATGACCACAAAGCTATTGGTTTCTCTTCCCGCACAGGTCTCTGGACCCACTGCCAGAGACATGAAAACAACATTTGGAATTCAAATGAAAGATTCCAAAATGGCTTTGAGAGCAGACAACGAGTGACAAATATTTAGGAGAACCTTTTAGTGGGTTGGTGATGTAACTCCTGCTTCGTGCCCACCAGGCTCTGAGTTCACTCCACAGCGTGGAGAGAGGGTGACCTTCACACTTGCCTGTAGAACAGAAACGTTTCACCCCGGTGGCAGTGGCTAGTCCCAAACATGCATGCCTGTGAAGGGTGAGCCTATCCCTCCGTGTCCCTCGCTGTCACTCTGAGTGACCTTTTCTAAGCATGCCTCTCTCTCCGTCTGTTACGCCGCTACTATGTCCTGACATCAGAGGGGGTCTTCACCTGCTTGTTCACCAGATCTACGTGCCAGAACCTTGAACGCCAATAAACTGCTGTTATCTGTAAACCACCCTGCTGCGGTTACTGTGCCGCAGCAATGAGACAAGCTGGTGACTGTTGATGCAGCTCAGGAGTCCTGACTGCACCCAACTTGAGTTCTGTCTTGGTTCTGCCTTAAGGAGGAAGACAAGGAGTGGAGAGGAGTGAAAGGAAATGGCGCTGGTGGGTCAGCAGAAGAGTCACGGCCACGGCAGAACCTAATATTAGTTTTTAGAGCTGTAATGAAGGGAAAGGGGGCGGCGGCGGCGGCGGCGGCGGCGACAGGGGTGGGGTGGGGTGGGGTGGGGTGGGGGGGAGCCAGGCCTGGCGAGAACAGAGCAGGGACAGAGAGAGGAAACACAGGAAGAGAAGCACACAGAGAGAGCGTGGGGGTCCGTGTCGGCTTTTTAAGGAGGTAGGTATATGTAAGGTGCCAGACAAGATCCCAAGCTGCGCAGGTACAGAATCCTAACGAGGAGGAGGGAGTGGAGAGAGAGAGAGAGAGAGAGAGAGAGAGAGAGAGAGAGAGAGAGAGAGACAGA
>CABHPH010000480.1:53721-65364 GCA_902168325.1 Peromyscus nudipes | reverse complement strand
AGGAAGGAAGGAAGGAAGGAGAAAGAAAGAAAGAAAGAAAGAAAGAAAGAAAGAAAGAAAGAAAGAAAGAAAGAAAGAAAGAAAGGTAGATAGATAGGCTAGATGTTAAATGTTTACTTATGTGTGTAATATGTTTTAAAATGACACAATATTCACAAATATTGAAGCTGGGAAAAGTGACTGGATCTTATTACACTATCATTCCCTTTATCTTTTGTAAGTCATACGTTTTGACAAATAAGTCTTCATCAAATGTATAGGTGGATGTATTGTCAGGCCATTATTGTAGCTAACACATTAAAACACCATGTTCCCTGGGGTGGAAAGCCAGCTGACATCTGCGCAAGTCCAGCTATCCATCAACACCTTCTCCCCACCCAGCCCAGCAGCTCTATGAGGGCTTCACGATCAACCAACCATTCCTAACACAGCCTTTGACACTTACACCCATTTTCTTTTCATTTAATCAGTCTTGCAAAATCTTGGTTTACCGTGAGTATCTCATTTGGAAGCCAAGTCGGTGTGTCATTTTGATTTTGTACCAAATCTCAAGTATTTTTAATTAATGTATAAATACAGCCTCAATTATTATTACCAAAGTAGATGGAAATCGATACGAGATTGCTCACGTTTCTCGGTCCTATTTGACTCAGTTCCTTTACTCTTTCAAATTAGTAGAACAGTGCTGAGGCTATTTTTAGAATCCCTCATTACTTCCAAATAAAGTGTCTTGCCTCTTTAATCATTAGCATCTGGCAAAACAGCAAAGTGCCTGGAAATTGGGAAAGAGGAGCCTGAGCCCCAGACTCCACCAGCCACGAGTGTGTGGATTGGGAGAGGCTCTCCTCTGAGTCTTGGTACCCCATGTAGGAAACTGGGATAATTATACCTGTCACTTTACAGAGGTTCTAGAATTCTACCTGCCCCCATCATAGAGAGATCAAGCAAAAACCATGTAGGAGCCAGAGGGGTTAAGGACATCACAAGAAAACCCACAGAACCAACTAACCTGGCTCATAGGAGCTCACAGAGACTGAACTGACAACCAGGGAGCCAACCTGGGACTGACCTAGGCCCTCTGCATATATGTGACAGTTGTGTGACATGGTCTTCTTGTGAGACTCCTAATTGTGAGAGCAGAGGTTGTCTCTAACTCTGCTGCCTGCTCTTGGAACCTGTTCCTCCTACCAGATTGTCTCATCCAGCCTTAATAGAAGAAGAGGTGCCTAGTCTCACTGCAGTTTGGTACACCATGGCTGGCTGATATCCATGAGAGACCCGCCCGTATCAGAGGAGGAGGAGGAGTGGATGAGTGGGTGTTGGAGGGAAGAACTAGGAGAAGAAGATGGAGGGGAAACTTTGGTTGGGGTGTAAAAACAAACAAACAAACAAAAAGACATATGGGAAATGATGTTTTAGATTTTTTTTGAAAGGTAGAAGTAAATTTAAGACACTACATCTTGACAGGAGTCCATGCCTGGACCCCTGTGTGCCACATATTTGGAAGCTGGAAGCCTGTCCATTAACACTGGTATCTCAAAGACAAAATGCAGCGCAAGTGCAGTGACAAGATGCCCTCTAGAACTTTGCAGTGACTCATAAGCCACTTTACCCCAAGGCAGCTATGGAGGTTGTTAAACAACAGGACTCTATTTCTCACCAGTATTCCTCAACTTAGCTGCTGGTGATATTGGCTAACAAAAGCACTGTAACTCGAGGTACTGCCTCCTTCCTCAGCAGGGCATATCAAATCTTTTGGAGGTGTGTGTGTGTGTGTGTGTGTGTGTGTGTGTGTGTGTGTGTGTTGTGTGTGTGTGTGTGTGTGTGTTATATGTGTGCATGTTGCTGCAGATGTACACACTGGTATATGTGCATGCAGAAGCCATAGGAGGCTATTGAGCGTTTTCCATTGCTATCCACTTTTTTTTTCCCCTGTGAGACAGGGTCTCTCACTGAACATGAAGCTCACAGTTTTGGCTAAACTGGCAATGAGTCCCAGGGATCTATCTGTCTCCAGCTCCAAATGTTGGGGTTACAGGCACATGTGACCAAGTCTGGCTTCTACTTAGGACCTGAGGATGTGAACTCAGGTCCTCTTGCTTTCACAAAAGAGCTCTCACCCCTCCAGTAACATCTCTCTGGTATTCCCTTACTGTGTATCACTAATACATCCGCTACAGAGGGTCACGGGGACATCATCAGCCCCTTACAGCCTCACCAAACATAGGAGGATGGTGTGTTCAGTCAACAGGCAGAAGCAGCCACTCTAGGACAGTTTACCATGGACAACAAAAACCCAATGACCCAACTACAGACAGAAAAGGTGGTCTGGAAATGAGTGGCATGTCTAACACAATCACTAAAATCTTAAAAGCAGGAGCAAGGAGAGATTACTGTTCAGAACCAATGTGTGAATGGCAGCCTCCCCACAGGGTTGAGCCTTCATTTCCCTTGGAAAATGAATGTCCTAATAGTACAGTGGGTAGTCAGAGATTCCAGGGAACACATCTAGAATTATATCAGTGCTTCGGAGTCACATGGGCTGATGGCCCCTGTCTTAGCTGACACTCTTGTTTTCCCATCAATAAGGCCACTCCACTGCACCAGAACCCCAGCCCAGCCCTTGCTCAGCCTTCCAGCATCTGCATTTGTCCTTCCCAGCATGCCTGTGAGACACTGTGATCTGAGATAGTGTGAGACACTGTGATCTGAGAACTTTGCTTCCACATACATGATTCTGACTTTCCATTATGTCTAAAGCCTGGGCTGATCTTTATCCCTCTACCCCCTTCCCATTACTGTTCTGAAAGAGACCTAGAAAATTCCAAAACTCCAATTAGACCTAGAAAATCCCAAGGAGCCTCTACAAACATTCAAGTGACCATTTGTGTCACTTGGTAGACATCTGTGCAGATCCTGATCACGTAGCTCATCACCCCCACTTCAGCATTACCAGCTCCAAATGTCTCCCTTCCTCCCTTGGATTCTGGGTACACACTAAGCACGGTGGAAAATGTACTGTGACAGCTGGGATCTGAGGCACTCTGGGTTCCACAGTGTAAGCCGGAGTGATGGACAGGCCCGAAAATAGAGCCCATCTGATAACCTGGAATGAAATGCCCCTGACAGCTGATGCTTGTCTGTCCCTCCAGCATAGTACACTCTGGGCTCAGTGGAGCAGAATGGAAATGATCACTCAGAAAGTTCACTCTGATTTGGAGGAATCCTTCTGCACTGCCCAAGCACCCAAATCCATATGACCTACAGGAGGCCCATAGCAAGATTCTGACCCCTAGGTGGGTACGTAAGTTTCTCGTCTTGTCGCTATGACGAAACATCTGGGACAACTTCATACAAGTTTCTTTTGGCTCACAGTTGTTTTTTTGTTTTTGTTTGGTTTGGTTTTTTTTTGGGGGGGGTAATTGAGACAGAGTTTCTCTGTGTAGTTTTGGTGACTGTCTTGGATCTCACTCTGTAGACCAGGCTGGCCTTGAACTCACAGAGATCCACCTGGCTCTGCCTCCTGAGTGCTGGGATTAAAGGCGTGCACGACAGCCACCTGGCTTGGCTCACAGTTTTAATCCATCATGGCAGAGTTCATGGCAGCAGAAGTGGCTAGTGGAGGCACCTCACTTCTTGGTGATCAAGAAGCAGAGAACTCTGGGCTGGAACTAGAGAAGAATATAACATTCAAGGTCCACCTCCATTGCCCCGTATCTGCTTTCAAGGCCACAAGTCCCAAAGGTTCCATAATCTCTTAAAACAGCACTGCCATCTAAAGATCCAGCACTCAAACAAATGAGCCTATGGGTGGGAGGGTTGTATATCCAGACTGCCGTAGCAGATGAGCAACGGGACATACAGGGAATATGAAGTTAACTGAAGTACAGAGAGATGCTACAGAAGGCGGATCCGCTCACACTCAGGCTCTGAGCACTTGCCTGTCCACCCTCTCTTGAGAATGACAGCAGGAGCTAGCAGAGCTGATTACCATGGGATCATAGGACACCATGCACAGAGCAGAGGAGCTTAGAGAATACTTCCAAACTGTATCAGTTCCTAAGAAGACACGGTCGGCCCTCCATACCTACAAGTTCCGTATCTGTGCCGTCAACCAATCTCAGCTTTAAAAAAAAAAAAAACTGAAAAAAAATCAACACTTGTGTCTGTACTTTTTTCTTGTTGTTCTCTAAATAATATAGTATGAAATTATTTGCATAGCATTTACTTAGTGTTAGAAGATAGTGTGTGTGGGAGGGTGTGTGTAGGCTGTATGCAAATACTAAGTATTTTCTACAAGGAGCATAAGCATCTGCATATTTCACTGTTTTCAGGGCTTTTGAATCCATTTCTTTGTGGATACCAAGGGATGGCAGTAGAATCTATGCAGATATTAGTTATAATTTCAACCATGGCAAAAAAGCCGAATAAAACTCCCATGGATGTGTTTTTGGTTTTTTGTTTTGTTTTTTAATATATTTATTATTTATTTATTTATTTATTTATATTACATCCTGGCCAATTTCCCCTCCCTCATCTCCTCTCAGTCCTCCCCCCGGAAACCCTCTGTTCCTAACCCCCAATCCACTCCTTCTCTGTTTCTACTCAGGAAAGGGAAGGTCTCCTATGAGTATCAACAAAACCTGGCATATCAAGTTGCTGTAAGACTAAGCACCTCCGCATGTATTAAGGCTGGACAAAGTGACCCAGTATGAGGAGTAAGGTCCTAAAAGCCAGTAAAAGAGTCAGAGACAGCCCCTGTTCCCACTGTTAGGAGTCCCACAAGACCATGCTACACAACTGTAACATATATGCAGAGTGCCTAGGTCAGTCCCACACAGGTTTCCTGGTTGTCCATTCAGTCTCTGTGTTGCAGTTTTAGAAGTTTTCCTCCAGAGATAAAACGCTCATGGGAGTCACATGACTGCTGACTTACATCATTCTGGCCACAGCTTTCTCAGTCTTCTACTCCCCAGATCCCACAATATGGCTGCCACCATGTCCCACACCATCCCCCTACTTCTTCCCCTTCTTCTGGGCATCCTTTCTGTTCTTCATGGTGGCAGCAACCTGTAGACTAAGGGCCCCCTTTCCTGGAAATCGTCACTTCCAACAAGGTCATTCCCAAAACCAAGTTTGTCTTTTGTCTTCCGGAGCCCCTACACAGCCGCTTCAAAGTCCACCATGAGTTAGACTGAAGCAGACATCGTCTGACCTGGAGGAGGAGAGAGCGACGAGACTCCAACAACAGACTGCCAATCCCAAGTCTTGGGGCACCTTGGGGGGGGGAGGGGGTCAGAGAATGTTGACAGATTAATGTGTCTGTGTAGTGGCAGGCACGGAGATATAATCTGGATAGAACAATTTCACCCAGCTTGCATTGGTCTCTAGGAGGAATGCCATTATATCATCTAATTATAATTAACACTTGATTGTTTTGCCTAGATGCCGGAGAAGACAGAGGAACAAGACTGAAGGGCATGACATCCACAAGCCAGGAAAAAAAAAAAAAAAGTCTCATGATTAGGTAAAAACCAAATGTCAAGCCACGTTCTGCTAGTTTTGTCAACTGGACACAAACTTGAGTCACTAGGGAAGAGGGGACCTCAACTGAGTAATTGCCTTCTCTTGGCTTGGCCTGTGAATGCTGTAGGGCATTTCTTGATTAAGGACTGATGATAACTGAGGAGGGTGCCACACCTAGGTAAGTGGCCCTGGGTGATAGGAGGAAGCAGGCTGAGCAAGCCACGTAAAACGGAGCCAGTAAGCCGCCCCCTCCACGGCCTCTGCTTCAGTTCTGGCCTCCAGGTCCCCGCCCTTCGTGCCTGCTGCAGCATCTTCCAGTGATGGACTGCGTGCGACCTGCAAGCCCGACAAACCCCTTTCTTCCCCAGGCTGCTTTTGGTCAGTATTTTATCACAGCCACAGAAAGTAAACTGGGACACCTGTGGTCCCAAATGGTCATTGGGAGGTCAGTGTGGACCACATTAAGGTACAATCTAAGAGTTTCTTCGGACAGCGTTTGTTTGGTTACATGTGCCCAGGCCTGAAACCAAATTACTCACAAGGCTTTGCTCTCCATTTTATACCTTTGTAAAAAGACACTTAGAAATATTGTCTTCATGAGTAAGAGAGGTCAAGATGAAGTTTAGGGAGGAGCCAGGGGTCGACCAACAGAGAACTCGCAGCAGCGAAGGTGACAGCATCAGCGATGGCTGGGGCGGGGTGGCTCTGGTCCTCCCGTGGCGGGAGCGCCTGTGGTCCTGAGGCCTGGTGTCAGCCTTCCGGACAAGACCAGCAAGAAATGCTTGAAAGAAATGGAGGTGGAGATGACCCTGTTTAAGCAGGGAGTACTGAGAGTGAGGAGTGGCCGGAATCCCAACTGCTGTACCTGCTATGGCCATGGTTTTCTGCCCAATTACCGCCACCAACATGTACCAGCAGGTCCAACAGACCCTGGAGGCCCAGGCAGCTGCGACAGTCACAGCAGTTCCTCCCATAGTGGGAGGCACTCCTTTTGTGGGTCCAGACGGCTTTGGCCCTGCTGATCACAGTCACCTAGATAGTCCTGAGGCTCGAGAAGCCATGTTCCTGACGTGAGCAACTGTGGCCCTTCAGAGGGCCCCTATCCAGCACCCAGCCTTCGTCTTATTCTCTCCATTGGGATTAATAATGGTCCTACAGGGCTGCCTGCTGTGGATATCACTATGTATCAATAAAGCGCTGAATGGCCGGTAGCCAGACAGGAAGTATAGGCGGGACTAACAGAGAGGAGAATTGAGGGAACAGGAAGGTAGAGGGGAGACGGCGTGGAGCCGCGGCCAGGAGAAGGAAGATGTAAAGTACCGGTAAGCCACGAGCCACGTGGCAAAGTAGAGATTAATAGAAATGGGCTAAATATAAGAGTAAGAGCTAGACAATGATAGGCCTGAGCTAATGGCCAAGCAGTTTAAATAATGTAAGCGTCTGTGTGTTTATTTTATAAGTGGGCTCGGAGACTGGCGGGACTTGGGAGCTGGAGAGAAGATCTCCAGCAACAGCTGCCTTCAGTTCAGGAACTGTTGGGGTGAACTTTCATACTGAGAAGAGCGGCAATCATCTATGAAGGCCTCCTGGTGAGTCACAGTCTGGTTTAGTTTTGTGGGACCCCTATCTGGGATGTGGAGGGGTTTCAGTGGGACCCCAATATTCTCCCATCCAGGGCAAAAGGCAAGACGTTGCATCGCCCATCTGAGGTTCTTGGTCTGGTTTTATGTCTGTTTGTCTTGTCTTGGGCTTCTGTCCTTTCTGTCCTTTGTACTTTCTGTGTTAATTGGTTGATTTTGGACTTGGGGTGACTGAACTGATGGACAGTGTAGGTAATAAGACTAGCAGGCCTAGCAGCCCTCTAGCCTGTGTTCTAAAGAATTTTGATAAACTTTACCCCCCTATAGCTAAGGATGATGATGATTATCCTATCACCAAGCATCACCTCCGAACATTCTGTGAAACTGAATGGTCTGCATTCAGGGTTGACTGACCCTCCAAGGGTACTTTTGATTCTCAGATAGCCTGGGCAGTGGGTAATGTCACCGTCGGTAAGCCTGGCCACCCAGATCAGACTGGATACATCCTGTCTTGGGCTGAAGCAACTTCCAACCCATCCCTCTGGGTGAAGGTCTATATTGTCTGCAACAGGCAAGGTGGCCAAGCCCTGGTTGTCAGCAGACAGACCTATCAAGGGCCTGTAGCAGATACCAACAAGCCCCCTCTGAAGACCATTCTGCAGGACTCACAGGAGAAAGAACCCCTTCTTCCTTCATGTAACCATCTTTATCCTCTTCTCCCCTCCTCACCTCAGCCTCCACCCTTGCCACCCCAGTCCCCACAATCAAGGCCTCATCTGCTCTCTCCCATCTGCATCTACCCCTACCCCACCATCTAGTTCTTCCCTACCCCCACCTACCTCCCCCCCAGCTCTTTCCTACCTCCCCCTGTCTTTTTCCCTCCCCACACCCTCCAGGGAGTCCCATACGGCCCTCCAGACTTCTCCAATCCTGGTTCGGGGTGTCACCTCCTTCAGTGCTTGTTTCCCTGCGGCTGTTTCCTGACAACTGTTACCTGTATTGTCCCTTTCTCCATCACAGATCTCCACAACTGGAAGAACCAGAACCCCCCTTTCAGTACCAGCCCTGATTCTTTAATTTCTCTAATTGATTCTGTCTTTTTCAATCATCTCTCCACATGGGACAACTGTCAGCAGATTCTCCATACCCTCTTCACTACCGAAGAAAGGGAACGGATTCTCATGAAGGCAACTGAAGCACTCCCCAGAATAGCTTCACTGGCAGAGGAGATTGACCATGCTCTGCCAAGAAGGAGACCCCAATGGGACTGCAACACAGAGAGAGGTAGGAGGCCACTCAATGAACACCACCAGGTTCTGCTAGAAGGGATGAAACAGGCAGCCTGGAAGCTGACTGACCTATCTAAGGTAACAGGTGTGAAACAGGGCCCAGATGGATCACCTTCAGCTTTCCTGGAGCGCCTCCTGGACACCTATCAGTTATACACTCCTATACACCTAGAGGACCTGGCAAATCTCAAGGTGATTAACTGGGCCTTTGTTACTCAGTCGGCCCCTGACATAGCATAGAAAGATACAAAAGATGGATGGGTTTGCACAAAAGAACAGGTCAGAACTATCAGAGATAGCCCAGAGAGTGTTTGACAGCAGAGACAGCAAAGAAAATCTGATAAAGAAGATGAGGCATGGCTGCACTACCATCCCCAGCCACTCTCAACTCTGCCCATGCACACCAGGATAAAAAAGGGGAGACCTTTACAAAAGGACCAGTGCACCAACTGCAAAGAAATGGGTCACTGGAAAAACAAATGGCCACGCCAGAAATAGATGCCCCCCCCCACATAAACCCAAGCCAATCCTAGTTATGGAGGATTAGCAACGTTGAGGCTCCTTCAAACTAGGCCCCCAGTAGCATATGGTAACCTTCACCACAGGGAACTAACCTGTAAAGTTTCTGGTGGACACAGCGGCTACTCCATCATTATTACAGGAGCCCCTGGGACCCCTTACCAACCAAACAATGGAAGTACAGGGGGCAACAGGTTTTCTCTCTCTCTCTCTCTCTCTCTCATTCTCTCTCTCTCCCTGCCCACTCAGAGAGTCTCTGAACTTGGAAAGGCACTAAAAGGATGCCAGTTCTGCATTGTTGGCAGCGACTGCAGCTTCCTCCCCTGAAGTCGCCAGCCGCCTAAGCGATCACCTGTTGACCATACTTGGACACAAGCCCAGCTTGTGTCAGAAACATCATCACCCCTTGCCTACAGTCTATAAAACTTTTCTGCTGAGCAGTGGAGGCAGAGGCAGGCAGATCTCTGTGAGTTCAAGGCCAGCCTGGTCTACAGAGTGAGTTCCAGAACAGCCAGGGCTACACAGAGAAACTCTGTCTTGGGGTGGGGAGGGAAACACAACTTTCCTGCCCTGGCTTGGCACAGGACTTCTCTGGCCTTAATCTCCTGGACCAGAGAACCCAACCAGGAGTTGTTTTGTTCAATATACCTGTTGTTAAACTTTTTCAATTTGGCTTGATCTGGCTAACTGTGTTGGTGGAGAAATTTATTGGGGGCAGAAAACCTATTAGCTGATTCTGTCTGTTTCTTAACCACAGTTTTGTTAATGAGCATCCCTATGATGTTAGGCAGCCTGCAAGAGGAGAAGGAAGGGGTAGCAAGAACAAAGGATGGGTAGGAACAATGCTAAACACAGAAAAGGAGAGAGGCACACACACTAAGATGATGGCCAGAACTTCCTTCCTCACCAAATATTTACATCACTTCCCCTTATCTACTGTGGTGGTTTGAATAAGAATGGCCCCCATAGATTCATTGATTTGAATGCTTGGTCACCAGGAAATGGCACTATTACCAGGTGTGCCCTTATTGGAATAGATATGACCTTGTTGGAGGAAGTGTGTCATTGGAGACAGGCTTTGAGGTTTCCAATGCTCAAGCCAGTCCATCTCTCTTCCTGCTGCATGCAGATCAGACTGTGGAACTGTCAACTACCTCTCCAGCACCATGTCTATCTGCATGCTGCCATGCTTCCCACCATGATGATGTTGGACTAACCTCTGAAACTGTAAGCCAGCCCCAATTAAATGCTTTTTTTTATAAGAGTTGCCATGGTTGCCTTGACCTCTGTCATTCTGTTTCTCACACGTATAAGACAGATCCCAAACATTGCTTGCTCCACCTACAACATCCTGGCTACCTGAATCCCCCTTCCTGATCAAAATCACAGACTTTCTTTAGTCAACTCATATGACCCACCATTGATCCTTGATTGCTCAATACGCTTTCTTCACCTTGACCAGGGATTGCACATTCATTTGACATTGTTTATGTCTGTGTCGGGTTGATTATTCAGCACACCTCTGGTAATAACATTAATAAAATGACTAGAAAACACAAAATTAAGTAGTAGTACCAGGTTCTGGTGAGCTCCAGAACAGTGGAGGGCTGTAGTGCATAACTATCTATTGTATGTTTTGTTAATGACAAGAGGAGAGATATTTGGGCTGTTGGGATGGCTCTGTGGGTAAAAGTGCTTGTTGTGAAAGCCTGATGACCTGAATTTGACCCCTGGAGCCCACAATGGAGGGATAGCCGCAGGAGAGGGGGAAGGGAAAGGAGGAAGGGAAGGAGGAGACTGAGAGAAGGAAGACAAAGATGGCATGCCGAATGATGACCGAACTTGTCGGCGTGCGTCCTCCCGGCCAAGGCACGGGGAGGAATTTCCCACATAACCAGTATTGTCGTTTCTCTCAACTATTGAATTAACACTGCAAATTTCCACCTTCCAAGTCTTTAAAGGAGGAAGCCATGTGTGCTCTCTCCCGAAGTTAGGTAATTTGTAGTTTGAAATCAGCCTCCCTTTTTTCCCACTCTCCCATTGATTTTTCTGTCTAAGCAGATTTTTCAGGCACTCTTTAACTTGATTCTGACTTGCAGCCTAGGGCCATGAATGTAACGATTTAGGTGGACATGAGACCCAATAAGAAGACGGGAGGGGACAAGGTTGTGTTCTTCCTAATTGGAAACAGCTTGTGTCCGCTTCAAAACAAGATGAACATGGTAGACCTCGGGAACAATATAAAGATAAAAACGTATTTTAAGAATGAAGAGCTAGCTCTTGCAAAGTGCTGCCCAAATCACAACTTGAACTGTCTGTCTCATTATAGGACAAAGGCACATGAATCCAGGGAGAAATGCTTTTGTTACCTTAGAAACAAAATCACCCTTGTTGATGTATAGATTCATAAAGTGAGGGCAGAAAGAGAGGGAGGCCTCCTACCCTCCCTTGTTGGGATATTCGTGTGAGCCAAGGGTCATGGAACATCTTCCCAACCAAGGTTGCTTGGTAATCTCCCATCCCCACCCTCCACACAGAGCACACTTGGCCCTTCATTCACTCAGTGTTTGTTAAGCTTTTATTGAGTGCCTTCTAGGGAGCTACTTCTGATGGAGAAAGTTTCTAAACTAATGAAATAAACACAAAGCTTTGTGAGGACAATAGCTTTGAACCCAGTACACCACAGCATGGTGCCCTGCGTGACATCCATTGTAGTAGCCCCTAAAGAC